>WEKW01001567.1:0-34841 GCA_013389905.1 Sula dactylatra | reverse complement strand
GTGGTGCTTGATTGCTGACTGGGGTTAAACCATGATAGTCTGGCAGAAAACTGGCAGAATTCACATGCCCATTTATGCCCATGGGTGTATGCGAACAGGGACAGCTGAGCTTTGCAGGACACAGCAGCGTGTGCTGCCTTCTGGTTCTCCAGCCTCTCCTGGAGGTTTCGTCCTTTCAACGATGCTCTTGCCTCTTATATGTCTTAAGGAACTAACCTGCCTGCTTGTGACTGTGCAACCATATCCCAAAAGAAACCCGGGCAACAAAAAATTAATCCTGCTAAAATTATTTTTCCTACACTGATAGAAGTACCTTTAACCTGCGTTTTTATGTCAATGCTAGGGAGCTCTATTGATTTACTATATTTGAATTTAAGTCAATGTAGTTAAATCAATACCCAACCAGAGCAGAGATTAGGTTCTGCATTGATTTTAAGTGTGCCTGACACTGGTAGAGTTTATAATTTATAAGCACAAGATATATTGATGTGAGGCAGCTTTAAATCTCTCTGGCCACATTGCACGAGCTCTGTTGTGCTCTGCTAAGACTTGGGCTGGGATTTGGAGGGGGGTTTCCAATGATGCATTCCCAGTCTGCTGATGGTTGCTGATACATGAGGACTCCTGACAAAACATGACGTGTGACTGCTTCCCAATGCAGTTCTATCAGAAAATTGAAGTTTAGCAAAAATCATGGTTTTGGCTTTTTTTGTGTGTGTTTTCAGGTAAGTTTAATTAAAGCATGTCATTATGCTGTCAGGGTTAGGAAAGGGCTCTACCTGCAGTGCCATCAGCAGTATGGGAATGCCATAATGTTGGTCCAGGCAGGGCAAGGAGAGCACTGACCACCAGAAGTCACAGTCTAAGCACTAGCTGCTAACACTGGTCAGCAGCAGCCAGAAATCACATCACCTTATAATCTCATACAGAGGTATTTGGCACCAGCTGCAACTTCCACAGGCAGCTCCTTGGCCACAAATCCATCTTGGCTTTCCTGGAAGGCTCTTACCTTTCATCTTAGCAATGAAGGAAGGAGTCAGGGACCCTGCAGATAACCCTGTCCATTACACATTACTGAATAAGACAGAATCCTGGAAAAAACAGTCTGAGAGAGTGTTTTTCAAAAATCAAAATGTAGGGCACAAAGGACAAAATTGAAGTATTCGATCTTGCACCTGTAATCTTATAATGGATGGGAGAGTCAGTATGGCATAAATGTATGTATGTGTTCCCTTGTGGGGATTATTCCATAATCCATAGATCTTTGCAGTTTGGGAATAATTCTTGAACAAGCCTGCGTTTTCATTTGCTTGTCGTTTTTGTAGCAGTTTGCCACGAATATGCAGTCTTGTGCATTTAAAGCTATTATATATAAAAACTTAAGCCCTTTAGATCTAGTCTGAATACATCTCTTCCCACTTAGGTATATTATACTTTGCTAAAATCTAAAGATATCCAAAGGCATCACCACCTCATTTTACTCTGCTAAACTGAAGTTTTCAGAGGATTTCAATAGAATTTGAGCTCTCAACTCTCTTATTCTTGTTTTGGCATTCTTAAATCCTTTGCAATCAGGGATTTATACAATGGATGGCAACACCACCAGAAAATCCCACTACTCCAGGATATTCTGCTCGTTTAAAGGAATTATTTGACATGTATACAGGTAGAGTCTGTGAGCTTAATTTTAAGTAGAGAAAATGAAGGTGCAGGAAGATCAGCAGAAGGCCATGGTACAACTCATAAAAGGGAAGCAGAGGGCTTGTTCATTGTGTTTCTACCTCAGAAAGCCCCTGTGTCCCTGTGGGAGTGAGCAGAATCCCTTCCAACCCCACCAGAAAGGAACGCGCTGTCTCCCATCCTGGTTTGCACTGCCCAGGCACCATGAAAGGTGTAGGTGGCAGCAGGACAGGTTGTTGCATGCTGAGTCCTGAGTGAACAGCTTCAGCCTTGATGGGGAGGATCTGAGCTGGTCCCAAAGCCTGAGACTGGCAGCAGATCCCTTAACTGCAGGAAGAAACCTTCTCTGGTAACCTGACCCATCCTGGAAAAAGTGAGAGCTACTTTCTACTAGCTGGAGGAGCAAAATAAAACAAGATGAAGTACTTTGGAAAGAAGCTAGTTCATGTGTTGGAAGCCCTTGAAATATGCTGTTATTTCTGTAGCTCAGTGCCCCGTCAAACGCCAGTAGAAAAAGGACTCAGATCGCAGTTGGTTAAATGCAATGGTAAAAATGGTAAAAAGCAAACTTCTAATATGTCACAAATTAATAAATGCCTAAAAGTTCACATCTGAACCTTGGCAGCCTTGTCTTGTCTGGAAAATGTGGGCTTGAGTCCCTTGACTGAGCATATGTCTCCAGTGCCGTTTGGGATGCTCTAGGACACCCTGTGTGACTTCCAGCTGGGCTGCAAGGTTGTGCATCTCACAGAGTCACAGAATGGTAGGGATTGGAAGGGACCACCGGAGATCATCTCCTGGAGGTCCTGTGTCATATCTGCCCACACTGGGTGTCTCAGCCGAGAGAGATTGAAATGGCTGTCCATACATGTGTTGAAGTCACTGAATTGAGCTTGTCTTGTTTGGTTTTGCAGTAAATTTTCAGTATTTTTTGTCACAAGCATAGGTAGACAGATAGATGGATGGATAACTATATGTGTATATATATATTTGTAAGTTATATGGGCGCATCTGCTTTAAAAAAGGAAGTGGAGACTACATGAAAATCTGTCAAATGTGATTGAAATGTTCTGATGGGTAGGTAAAGATTCTCAATAGATTTTACACTAATGCACTATATTTTTACTACAAACCTGTTGGCTTGTCCTTAGCTAATAGGAGGGCTTGAATCCATCTGCGCACCGGTGCAGTTCTTGTATGAGGGAGAGAAGCGTTGCGTTCTTAGGGACAACACTCTGGTCTCACTGATGGGAGAGAATGTTCATGATCGTCAGGAGTTACGTTGTCATAGGCCATCAGAAAATCCAGACCCTTGAAACTATAGTCTCTGTTGATATAATTCTGTTGACTTCAGCAGCAACTCATTTGTCTGTTGGGTTCATTGAATCCACTTGTAGCCCAGCAATTGAAATCTCCTTAAGATTTTTCTTCCAGTTAGGGGTCTGCTGCTGTCTTCTAGTTTTTTAACATCTCCCAAGCTGACCTGGGCCTAGAAAAGATCACAACCGTATTGAACTGAAAGCAACTTAAAAATGCAGTTTTCTCCTCTCTGAGAAAGGGACTATGGAAGCAATCTTTCATTTAACACAAAACTTTCATTTCTAGGTAGTCTTAGGAAAAATAAAGTGAGAGCTAGAACTATCAAGAAGCACCAGATTTCTTCTCTTTATTCACTAATTATCAGTTATTAATTCAGCTGTCTTCCTGATGAGATCTTCCTCCACCTTCAGATGAGGTGGCTGGATCTCAGCGCTGAGATCTCAGTTGCGCAGCAGGCTGTATGCTGGTGGCCAGGCCAGCTCTGGAGGTGTTGTGCCAAAGGCAGCACTGAGATGGTGCTCAGCCAGCTACTATGTGAATGCTCTGCTGCTCGCCTCCTCCCTGAAAATAGCAGCACAACCCCATGACAACACTTCTAACAGCCATGTTTTGGAGGGAGTGGGGCAGAAATTAATTATCAGCCAAACCATGTAATTCAGTCTTCATGCTGGTAAAGATAACTTGGGAGAGGAATTGCTCCTTCCACACCAGTAATGAACCATGGACCTGCTTTAGTGTCAATGTTACTTGTGTTTCGGATGTGATCTGTCAGAGGAGTCCATGTTCCTTGTACCTTCCACCTTGTTAAGATTTTCTAGCACTTCATAAAAGAGTAGAGTATTAACTCTGGGGATGTGGCCAAACACACCTCGCTTGAAACCTTCCTGTCTACCTCAGTTTTCATCCCGGGTATAGCTGGATAAGATATTCTGCATTTCCTATCCAAAACTACCATATCATTTTGCAGTGAGGTATACAACTATGTGCAAAATACATGAATTTGTATTTCATTGCCAAAGCATTTCAATAAATGGATGAAACTGTGTGCCTAAAGTTTGCGAAGTACCAGAGTTTTCCTTGTGGCCAAGAACATATATTTATTTGGGGGTAAATATTTAGATCCCAGTTCAAGACCTCTTGTCTGCTCAGCCATGAAATTTGCCTGTGGGATGACTATGGAAGCAGGTGTGCACATGAGGATAGACTTGCAGTTGCCATGAGTCAAATGAGCTCAGCAGAGCCCAAACAATTTCCATCGTCCCATGGCTTGGTGAGGGTTCCTATGCAAAATCATTTAGAGGGAAAGGCACTCAAGTCACATACATGCTTAAGTAGCAGTTTTAGAACTAGTAAGGAAAATATTCTTTACAAGACATGGGAGTGGAAATGTTTTGTGTACCAGGTGGGATCCCACACCCGATTAACTGATGCAGAAATAGCTGCCATCAGCCCACAGCGTTCTGGAGCTGTCTCGTTCTGTAAGTCGACATTTGCTGATGCCAGCAAACTCAGCAGCCCGAAAAGCTATTTTTTCCCTACTGCTGAGACCACCATTTCATAGACTCTGGCAAAAGCGGTGCCTTCTGTCTCCCAGCATCACATGCCAAGAGAAAGCCTTTTGTCTGCCTACAATAGAGCTAGTGGCAGAGAAGGAAGTTGTGAAACACTAGTTACTGTTGCTGGCAAGTGAGCCATAAAGGAGGGTTCTGCCAAAAGGACACAGGCTGGGATCTGACCTCCCTTTTCTATGCTCGTAGCTAGCGTATATAGGTGAAGCTGTCTCTTGTAGGGAGCACTGGAGGCGGGCTGCATGCTGAGCCGAGCCAAGAACTCCATGGAAGTTAACAGCGTTGTTAGGGCCGGGGCAGAGATCCGGGTCCATGTTGGAAACATGGACAATGCTTCCCCTCAGTCTTTCCACTGAGGGATTTCTGCCACTTGGGCAATTGCCATAGATCTCAGAATGCGTCTATGAAATTGGTAGCTATCCCAAATTAAATAATATCCTGGAGGAGGGGGGCAAGAGCAGGAGGGTGGCACTGAGCAGCTTTCAGGCGGGCCAAATTTGGCTTCTTTTTTGTTTGCTAAAATCTACCTTCTTAATAGTCTTGCCTGTGCCTGCCCTCTCTCTTTGTGCAACATCAGCTCCAGAGAGTCAGAGCAGCAGGAGGAGGTGCCTTTGGGCATAGGAGATGTGAAGTACTGGTCCTCTCCGGAGCCCAGCAGCCTCTGCTGCTCCTCTCCCCTGCAGCTGCCCACACTTGATGCAGCTGGATCCGGCAGGATGCCGAAGGGGTGATCCTCTGCGTCTGCTACGGGGGGTGCACAGCAGAAGAGGGGCGCAGTGTGGGTCACTGGCCTGATAGCAGGGTGCTGTGTGGTGACGAAGGATCTGTTCCTTCCCTGCTAAGGGCACTTGCTGTCTCCTCCCTGCCAGAAGCTGCGCAGGGCCATAGGCACATGTCAGTGCATCACTGATTACTGCCAGCGTAAATCTTCAGACTCTCTTTTACAAGCCTGACAGACAATATTTGTAAAGTGGAATCTGCAATTCTGGCATTTTCATGTGCCTCTGGAAACCAGGAGTTTTAACCACAGCAGTACCCACTCCTTCATCCAGCCTTAAACAACGCTACAACAGCTTGACTCAGCTCTTTCACAGCTAAATCACACTCTGGATTGCTGTTGTCTCCCATCTTCAAAAGACATTTTACTGCAATAAGATTTTCAAAGTTGCTCCTTAAATTTGGCTGTTAATTTCGCATTTGAGGCATGTGAATTAAATTGCCAGATTTTCCAAGCCTGAAGCGCCTTGAACGCGCCTGCAACTTTTGTTCTTGCCAAATATTTGTTCTTGAAGGTAGAGTGAAACACACCCGTGCTGTGGTTTATCATGACCTGATTATATCACCATGAAGTCGAAGGGTGGGTGTGAGCGGAAAGCAGCTATTTAAAACCATCTCCATCGAAATCAGAGCAGTCTGCGAGAGCAAGACAGCTGTTAGGTGCGTTGTGGGCACTGAGATGGGAATTCCTGCCTGTTTCATCGGGCAGCCAGCTGCAGCCAGCAAAACCGACCCCAGCAAGTCAAGCAGTGGAAAGCTGCACCTGCGAGCTGTGTATGCGCCTGTTGTGGGGTTGGGAAGGACAAAAAAAGAAGTTTAAAGACTTGATCAAATGAATGAAACCTGAAGGGTGGAAGCTGTACGGAGGTTAAATGGCAAAAGCTCCGTCAGAGACCGTCTTGCAGGCTCAGCTGGGAGGCCTTGGCGCGTCATAATGAGGAACCACCTGTGCTTAGGAAAATTTCCGCATGTCTGTAAAAACGACAACCCTCTGTTAAAAATTCTGTAGCTGGGTTACCATTCCCACTGCCTGAAGTTCTGGATAATTAGCTTTAAGGATATTACAGCGATGCCTTTGGATCTTCGCCTGTGAGGGTTCTGCAAGGAGCTGAGGCAGTGAAGTGCCTGCAGAGCCCCAGTGCAGAGGCAGTAGCGAACCCTACCATCTGTGTTTAGCTCAGGCACTGTAAGCAGACATTGAACAAGTACATTGCATCATGACATACACACATTTCAGCCTGTTGGTCGAAAACTGCCTGTATTGCATATGCAAGCCGGCAGCATGACACTGAAGGGCAGCCCCCCCTAGCAGCTGCCCACACTGATTCGGGTCACGCAGTCAGTACCCAACTTTTGCTGTCAGAGCTGAGCCTGTTGATCTGATGGTCGATTGCTGTGGTTCCTGGACTTGATGAATAAAGTTTGTTAAGTCACCCACTTCTACTTGAGATTAATTTTATGCAGTCATAAACTGGATGACGCCAAACTGGGAGGAGTGGTGATACGCCGAAGGATCATACTGCCTTGACAGGCTGGAGAAATGGGCCAACAGGAACCTCATGAAGTTCAGAAAGGAGAAGTGCAAAGTCCTGCACGTAGGGAGGAACAACCCCAGGCACCAGTACATGCTGGGGGCCACCCAGCTGGAAAGCAGCTTGGCAGAAAAGGACTTTGGTGGACACCAAGTTGAACATCAGCCAGCACAGTGCCCTTGCAGCAAAGAAGGCAAATGGTATCCTGGGCTGCATTAGAGGAAGTGTTACCAGCAGGTTGAGGGAGGTGATCCTTCCCCTCTCCTCCACTCTCGTGAGACCTCACCTGGTGTATACTGTCCAGTTCTGGGCTCCCCAGTACAAGAGAGACATGGACATACTGGAAAGAGTCCAGTAAAGGGCCATGAAGATGACGTAGGGACTGGAGTATCTCTCCTGTGAGGAAAGGCTGAGAGAGCCGGGGCTGTTCAGCCTGGAGAAGAGAAGGCTGGGGGGGATCTCATCAATGTATATAAATACCTAAAGAGAGGGTGCAAAGAGGACAGAGCCAGCCTCTTCAGTGGTGCCCAGCGACAGGACCAGAGGCAATGGGCACAAACTGAAACGCTGGAGGTTCCCTCTGAACATCAGGAAACACTTTGTCATTGTGGGGATGACTAAGCACTGGCACAGGCTGCCCAGGGAGGTTGTGGAGTCTCCATCCCCGGAGGTATTAAAAAGCTGTCTGGACACAGTCCTGGGCAGCTGGCTTTAGGTGGCCGTGCTTGAGCAGGGGGGTTGGACCAGGTGACCTTCAGAGGTCCCTTCCAACCTCAACCTTTCTGTAATTCTGTGACCTTGTTTCTTGATTAAATACAGGCTCTTGGCCACAGGCACGACTATCCATTTTCCCAAGCATCAAGCAAGAATGTTGCAAAGTAAACAAAGACAAGTGGTGTGCAGCCATAGCCAAAATTAAATTGAAAGTAGCAAAATGACTGAGGATCCTGTTTAGATTAATCACCTAGCTCTGGTCAAGGCCATCACAAGTGCAGGTTTTATTTAGAGTTTTTAAAAATAGGCTTCCAAAAAAGAAAGACCATTTACCAAAGTAATCATTTTGTGAGAAGATAATTGCTTTGGTAGGTTGTTTTTTTCCAGAAAAATGTTCTTAGCAAGAAAGATGACTTCTTTATACAGAGAAAAAAGAGTTTAAGTTCGTGTAAATGAAATGTTAACATTTTTGAAGTGTTTCTACAAAACGTCCAAAGGTTTACAGAGAAATACAAACCAAAATACAATTACACATTTTTAAAACATCTTACTATGTAACCCTTTTAAACTGATTCTGGTTTTATTACTTAAAAATCACTGCTGTGCTGAGATGAAGACCAGGTTTTGTTCAGCAAGCATACAGAATGCAAAGAACAATATATGGCTGAAATCCTATATGATGATGTATTTTCAAACCTCTGTGAGGGAAGAAGGAAATACAAGTACTTCTCCCTGCAACAGAAATTTCAGAGTGAGATTTCATGGCCCATATGTGACACAGGGTACCTGGCACAGTTCCTTGTGGCTCTCAGATCTGTGTATCCTTCTGTTAGCCTTGGACACTTGGTCTGTTAATGACTCACAGAGTCAAAGGAATTGGGTGAGTTTATACTGAGAGATAATTGTCACACTGTAATTAGCATAGTCAAGCAGCAAAAGGCAATTTTAAGGGTGTGAGGTAATGACAAAGCCTTGAAGTTAAATACCACTAACGATATTTTAGGTGGATATGGGAAGGGTTCAAAGAAGAGATCAGTGGGAATGAAAAGAACCTGGAAGCCCACCTTTCATGCTCCCAGACATTGCTCCCTTCTTTTGCATGCCCCATTTTTTCATCTTTATCCGTGTCCAAAATCAGATTCCTGGTCCCTGAGGGCAGGACTGTGCCGTAGTCTTGGGTGCTGTGCCATCCTCCAGCTCCCTCCGTTTGTCTGGTTTTGCATGCTGCAAAGGCAGAATTACACAGCAATGGATGGATCTCATCTGCATAACGAAGAGCCCATTCCCAGCACAGAAGGGCACAGAGCAGATTTCCTCGCTCTATGATCCTAATTAGCCATCTGTGGTGCGCAACTGGAATGGGGCTTTGCTCAGCCAGCAGAACGGGAAAGGGGCAGCCAGAGAACGATTCCCCAGTCTAGGCTTGGTCGGCATTTCTGTTTACAGCGGCGCAGAGCCTGCCTGTTGCTGCGGGGAGCAGTAACACAGCTGCAGACCAGCAAAGGGAAGGCTGAAACCCCCCTGCTTTCCCATGCCAGTTATGCAGAAGCTGGAAGAATCAGAGTTGTTTGAGAAAATGCCCACTGGGAAAGTGGCCTTCGGCTCATCCATTTCCAAAAGGGCATCTGGCAATCTGCTGCATCCGTTTGCCAACCTGTGCAAGCAGAACAGTTGTCTGGCAACCAGCCGGGAGGATGGAGGATGGCTCTGGGGCACTGGATCAGGCCATGACGGTCCAGAGATGCACCTGCTGCATCTAAGAGATGTTTCCAGTCTGAAGAAGCGTGGCCAGCAGGTTGAGGGAGGTGATTCTGCCCCTCGGCTCTGCTCTGGTGAGACCCCTCCTGCAGTGCTGCATCCAGCTCTGGGGTCCTCAGCATGGACCTGTTGGAGCGGGGCCAGAGGAGGGCTATGAAAATGATCCGGGGGCTGGAGCAGCTCTCCTGGGAAGAAAGGCTGAGAGAATTGGGGTTGTCCAGCCTGGAGAAGAGAAGGCTGTGAGAAGACCTTGTTGTGGCCTTTCAGTTCCTAAAGGGGGCTTATAAGATAGTTCATAGAATCATAGAATTGTTTAGGCTGGAAAAGACCCTTAAGATTGTTGAGTTCAACCATTAACTTAACACTGCCAAGTCCACCACTAAACCGTGTCCCTAAGCACTGCATCTACACATCTTTTAAATACCTCCAGGGATGGTGACTCAACCACTTCCCTGGGCAGCCTGTTCCAGATGGGGACAGACTTTTTAGTAGGGCCTCTTCCAATAGGACAAGGTGTAATGGTTTTAAACTAAAAGAGGGTAGATTCGGACTACCAGTAACAAAGACATTTTTTTATGATAAGGATGGTGAAACACTGGGACAGGTTGCCCAGAGAGGTGGTAGATGCCCCATCCCCTGCATCAGGTTGGACGGGTCTCTGAGCAACCTGATCTAGTTGAAGGTGTCCCTGCTCACTGCAGGGGGGTTGGACTAGGTGACCTCTAAAGGTCCCTTCCAACCCAAACCATTCTATGATTCTAAGTTACAAAGAAGATAATCCCCTTTCTTTTATTCCTTGAAGGTGACCTGCCTTTTGGGGTGACTGCTGAAAATCGGCTATCAGGCAGGTGTATGTTATTTTAAAAGGGCTGCATAGAGGCTAGGGTGCTTAACTGCAAATTCATAAGAAATCTTTCTATGAAATAAAATCATTGAAGCTAAGGAAGTATTTTATCACTGCTCTTTTGTTTTACGTAATGCTCACAGTCATGCCATGTTAGTATCAGTGGGTGAGAGTAAAAAATGGAAAATTGCTATAAATGTATAGAGTTGGGAAGGCTGGTTGTGTAATTGAGAAAAGAGCAGAAAGTAAATGAAGCTGATCAGTAACAAAATGTCAATTACGTTAAAATGTTCTTCTGGCTCAGAAGCTTCAAGTGTCATTAGTGCATGAAAGGACATTTTAGAACAATAATATGATTTTTAATCTTGAATCCTTTAAACTACAAACAGAAGAGATTCTACTCCCGTCTCAAGGACAACTTGTGCTCAGACAGAAGTTTTGTTTCAATTGCTGTTAAGCCAGCTATAAGAAGAAAGCCCTAAATCCACCTCAGGAACTAGTAGCACTTGTTAGAAAAGAACCATGTTATTAAGCAGCCTTCAGATTTTCCCATCTTTTACTAATGGAAGCTACCTGCCCAGCTGAAAGATAGCTAAGTGAATATTATCATCTCTGTCGTACCCATTTCAGCAGCAGAATCAAGACTTGGCTTACAACAGCTTCTGGCTCCCAAGCCCAGGACTTCAGTTTAGTATGAATAGTATTTGCATGGCCAAAAATAGAAAACCTGAACAATTACTTTCTTTAACATTAAGAGTGCATGTGTGCATCCACCCAACTTTGGGAATCATCCTGTTCTTAATTCTGCAGTAGGACAGCACAATTTTTGAAAAGGACTTTACTTTAGGCCTTCATTTCCAGCCTTCTGTAATCTCACCAGCTGGGTTTACTTTTTACCTGTTTTTTCCCAGCTACTCAGTGGCCAGCATGATTCCCTTAAGGGGGTAAGCATTTTCAGAGCTCCCCAAAATGATAACCCTTCCTGGGAAGACAGAGAGGGGCATACTCAGTGTCTACCTCCAACCGATCATTTAGTCCTGTTGGGTGCTCCGAGGCAGGAGGTTTTCGCAGCCTCCCCAGGAGCAAGATTTCGGAGCTCACTGAACAGGCCCACTCAAGACCTTCAGAATTCAGATTTCCAATGGGATGTTTTGGGGTATTTTTGATAAAAGGGGTATTTTTGTTGAATGCTTGTACTGTAGAGTTAGCTGGAATTCTTCAAGCACAGATGTTGTGATCAAGTCTTAAAAGTGTCAAAACATTTAGAAATTTCCGAAAATGAGTTAAAAAAAAGAACTCAGAAAGTTTCCTGTGCATTTTTGAAAACTGGTTTAATATTAAGTAAATCCTTTTGCCTATCAGTCTAAATTTTTCCTGTCTAGAAACACAGGCTCTGCCATAACTGGATGAGACTAATGGTTCCTCTAACCCAGTCACCTACCCTCAGTGATGCCTAATAGCAGGTACAACAGAAGATGAAAGAAACTCTGAAGTTATCAAGGTCTGTTTTGACTACTGTAATCAGCTTCTTTTTTACCCTCAATCCCTATGCTTTTCGGATAAACACAGACCATCTTATCTTATTGCTTATCTTATAGGTTTCTTGTTGCATGTCCAGCTGAGCTCTTTAAACCTCGCCTTGTAGGCTGGTCCTTCTGCCACCCACATTGCTCTTCTCTGAAATCTCTTCTGTTAAGCTCTGTCTAAGTAGTGCCAAGTTGCTTCTAGCTGTATTTCATGGTTTAGGTACGCTGTCTTCATGTCCTACTCATCTTTTTCTATAAAACATATATATTGTGTGTATATAGAAAGTACATATGAAGTAGGGGAAGCCAGAAGCTCAGCTGGTTTTCAGTTAAAGTTTGGGCAGTCTGAAAGGCGGTAGAGGAGATAGCAGGAGACTGGATTTAATTCCTCTGATCACCCTTTCCGACCCTGATAATTTGAAGGCAGTGGAGCTGTAATGATCATCACCAGCTCAGATTTAAGCTAAAACTTACTTTGGTGCAATGAACATATTACTTCTGCAGGCAGCACAGAGGCAGCAGACGCAGGCTGGGGCTTATGGCAGGGTGAGGAAGAGGAGATGCTGGGGAATGCCGAGCTATGGGCAACCCCCACCAGACACACATAGGTTTGGGAGATATTTAGAGAATCAATGTCACTGTAGGGGCACAGTGATGAAGAAAGAAGGGACAACACAGAAGCACAAAAGTGGGATGCCATACTGTAAATCTGGCTCCTGCAAAGTAAGATAACCAGCTAGGCTTAGTCCCTGCTGCAAGCGTGGGGCACCTGAGCTGAATCTGACTCCATGTCTCCTGCCGAGAAGAGAATCTAATATCAACCACGTGAAGGAAAAATTTCTCTTGAAGGAATAATACTGAAGACAGATCAAGAGTTGGCTGAAATTCACCTTCTCCATTTACTTGACACGTCCGTCTTGCTGAGGCATTAAGCCAGTACATTTCAGCTCATCGTTAATTTATGAGCAAATTCAGGAAGAATAAAGTGAGTCTTGTCATTTGTCCTAATAGTATCTCATCGCACATAAAATTGTGGTTAGTGCGCTTGGTTGATTGGTGCAAGGAGATCTGCTTGAATGACATAAACCTTGAACTGTGTCTTTAGCATTAGCTAGTATGGCTTAAGCCAAAACCAAATAGCCCCAAGCTGTGAAGATACTGGGCCCAGGTCTGACTGCTGGAGCTCATGGCTGTCACCTCTTAGATGTGACACCAGTTCATTTCGGACATTCTCAGCTTGTGAAGATTTCTCATGTTGTCTTTAAACTCAGGACAAGACTCACAGGTTAATTACCCTTGTCCTGATCACTTCTCTTACAGTTACAATGGAAAGAACTGAATGTAGGTTGTTGGCTGACTGACGTGCTGAAATAATTATTTTAATTCCAAGGACACCTTGCTGTATAATTAAAGATGTGTCAGATCACCTGATGTCTTAATTGTGCATCACTTTGTAGTTACTGTTCCTATCTAAACACCAATTACTGTTCCCACATAAAAGCAGTTATTTCTTTGGTCGGCTAGTCCTGCCTCTTGTTCGGACCTCTCACAGCATGAAACCTGTCTGGTGTGTGCCCAGTGCCATCTGTACTGCTCGGCTGGCCCCTGTGCATGGGTCTGTACCTAGGCTGGTGTCTATCCACAACCAAAGTCTCAGCCACTGTGGTCTACAAAGCCTTTCTAGAGCCAATATGCAGGATTTTCTGGATATGCTGAGAACACCTGAGCTCCCTTGTTTAATACAGTCATGGTGAAATGACTTCATCGATATTCTCATGTGCTAAATCATCAAGTACCCAGGTGGTACCATATCTAGCCCAATCATGGCATAATACATAAACACTCAAAAACATAGAGCTAAGTTTAGAGGGTAACACAGAAAAACATCCTAAAGGATTTTACTAGTTTCTCTCAGGCATTTTTATGAAGCCTAAGGATTCGTAAAGGGAAATGTACTTAGAGGGGACTTGCTCTACAAGAAATAAGATAGTCTCTAAACTTTTGTTTATGTCTAGACTCAAACTGATCTTCCTAGGATCTGAATATTTTGGTAGTTTATTGAAAATATTTTGCCTATGCCTATTGTCCTGCTAGGGCCCAGGACTGAATGGAGGCACCAGAAATCCCATGGGAAAGCTTGTTCTGTGACACAGGTCCAGCCCCACATCCTCAATGGGTCTGTAAAATTCAAATAGGTACCCAGGCTTGTGGGTACTTTCTCTGCTTCTGAAGTTCTCTGATCTGAGAGATTGATCCTATCAGGCTTCTAGTGCTGTGATATTGGAACAATTCACAATGTTTAACATCCATGAGACGGAGAAGTACTATTGTCTACCTTTGATAAATTAGAAATGGAGGGAAAGAAGCATCCAAGGTCAGATCCAGTAAAGAACTGAAGTGATTTGAAAGTTAAGAGGAAAAAAACCACCTGAACTTTTACCTACTTACTGCCCAAAGCAGAGCCCAAAACTTTCAGACAGGTACCCAAAGTGCTATGCAGAAGAGTAGGGCATCCAGGTTGGTGCAAAATGGATCCATCTACAATGGATCCACATCCAGAGGCATCCATGTCCACCCCAATGGATGCAAAGCAAGAGGAAGTTGCTGCATATCAGCACAGCCACTTTTGTCTCTTGGCACTTGCTGAAGGGGAATACTGAGATCTGTGCTGATGCTTTCACCTCACAAGTGAAGCAAGATGGACCCTGAACCAAAATCATCCTCTTCTATGACTATAATACAGATAACTACTTAAAGAATGTCCAGTTTTTCAGCACATTTTCCCCCTCTGAGTTTGTTTTTCCCACTATCAGATCCTCTCTTAGCATTTTTCAAGCTTTTTTGGGTCACCAGGTAAATCTTTCTCACTCCAGGAGCTGTATGGTCTTCACCCCACCCTGGAAGTATTTACAAACCAGGGAGTGATATAGGACAGCAAGAGCCCCTGCAGCTGAAAATGCGTTGCTACTCAAGCTGCAGACCACTCCGGACCTTTCTAAAACCCAACACCAGCCATTGAGACAAGCTGATGTACAAGACGTTGGTAAGGAAGGGGTACAAAGAGAACTTCAAGGTTAACGGGGGATGATGGACCAGAGATTGTTTTGCTTTGGGCACTGAAAATTGACACAACAGGAATTTAACCCTCAACCTTCTGTGCTTTGGTTCCTGATGAGCTACTGGAAACATGAGTTTCTCATAACACATCCCATTTTTGCTGGATGTCAAGCCTTACAGTAAGATGAAAGGCACAGTTACAGGGAGGGTATGACAAGCATCTAACAACATCTAACAACAAACCAGGCTAGAAAAGTAGATGGAAGAGTATGTGTTGTTGGGAAAGTTTTAAACCCCAAATTTCTCTTTAGGTGCTATTAGCAGGTAGGTGCCACATTTGTATTTGGCGATCTTTTGTACCAGCAGCTTAAAAGCAAATAAGAGCAAGCGGCTCCCCTCAAGAGTTTATAACCTTTTATAAAGAGACAGGATATATATAGTGGGTGGAAAAAAAGAAGTGATCGCTCTCTTCCTTTTTACAGATGGAGATGGAGATCAAATAACATCTCCGTTATCTCACAGGAAGCCTGTGGCAGCACAAAAAAGAAGGAATGGGGATTTTCTGGAGGCAGATGCTCTAACCACAAACTCTCCCTCTTTCCCTCCCTTCCCACATATTTTTGTTTTAACAGCCAGCATGAGCCACTGCACACTGGGAAAGAAACCTCTCCCCTTACGCCTGCCTGACGGCAGATGAGTTTTAGTAGGATGCTTCCCCAGTTTTCCCCAGAGAGTGGAGGGGGCCAGGGGAGCAGCGGGTGCCTTTGAGAGGAGCTGGGAGAGGTGATGCTGTGTGGTGGGGAGTGAGCTGCACGGCCGGAGGAGGAGCTGCAGGGACGGCTGCTGCCCGTGTCGTAGGAGTGTGTGCTGGACGGGATGCAGGGTGCCCACACAGCACCCTATCTTCTCCTCCCTGACCAAAGCAATCACTTAGTTTCCCTTCTTAATGATGAACAGCCCAGCCAAAGCTTGAATGTACATTTTTGATCTAAGTCATTGACAGATGAATGATTTGGTGTTTTACTGCTAATAAATATCTAAGCGGCGTAATCGGAGCCAGTTATACTATTGTTATGATGACACTGATACACGTAGATGCTGTTATGGCTGGAGAGCTCGGGCTACATTATCTTTTTGCCTCTTTCGCTCGGTAACTTGAGGCTGCGGCACTATTGATTGAGGACCGCCTGGTGCTGTAGCATCCGCTCCTGTAACCATAGCCCGCCGGGGTTATAGGGCTATTGTGAGGGCTTTCTTTAGCTGCTGACAGCTCCCAGGAAGAGCATGCAAGGGTTGCAAATGTTTGCATTGTGTTTGTGCTTCTTTGGCTGGCATACAATAGGAGTGGGTGGCCGGTGAGGAGATAACGGGCTGATTTCAGCAGAGGACAGAGTGGGAGGTGTGGTACCCCACTTCTGAATGCTCCTGACAGCAGAAAAGGGGGTGCTTTCTCTCAGGAAGGCTGGAATGACATTATGCCCTGGCTTTCATTTTGGGTGCTCTTCTGGATGTGAGTGCAGCCTGTTGATTATGCAGATGTGGAAAGCAGGCTAAGTGGATCCGATAACCTGTCATCCAAGATGCATCCTTTTCCTTGCTCAGCCCTGCTCACCTGCTTTGGAAACACATGTGAAAACACTCCGTTCGACCAGCCCAATGCAAGCCCTCTAGCCATGGAGGAGGAGAAGACCGAGGGGACCTCAGCAGTGTGCCTGCAGCCATCTGCAATAACAGCCAGCAGCATCAAGCATGGGGGAGAGATGTTCAAAGTCAGCAGATGCTCTGGAAAACACAGCTGCGCAAGCAGCAACTCTAGCAATCGTTTTGCTGCTCGGTCAGTGTCTGCTACCACAGAGTCATCAGTGTTTGCTGCTAACGAGCTAAGCCATGATGTTATTGCACTCTGTACTCACATCCCCAGACCATCCATCATCCATGTGCCAAAGGTGAGTTCTCTGGAAGTCTCTATGCAACAAGGTAAGAGAATTGGCTCACTTTAACAAAGTACAAAAAGCAGAGAAAAATCCATAGGAGCATTTATCTTGTATTGATTGGCATGCAGTCAGGAAAGGACTAATGGCTGTTCTTACTAAAATAATACAATATGACAGCTATTGCTTTCCTGCACTATTATCAGAAGCCTTAGGGGATGTTTGCAATAATACCAGGCACTTTTACAATACGTTTCGTTCAGAAGTCTTCCTATCTTTTGGTGATCCTCACTTATTTTGGACCTCATCCAAAATCCCTTTAAATGAACAGGTATTTTTTTTTTTCCACTGACTTGAGACAACACTGCATTTTTGCCCCCTCAGCCAGGTGCCCCGAGGCTGCAGCACAAGTGACTGCAGAATCCTTTTTCTGTCTTCTTTTTAGCTTGTGTGTGCTTGGAGGCAACAGTAAGGTGTTGAGTACAGTTTTGGTGGGTTCAATTTGTTCTTGCCTGAATGAAAAGATCACAAAGTTGGGCATCGTGCTGTTGGTACTACTAAAATAATGAATACCAATGGGAAAACAGTGCTGTTCTCATTTTCTCTTGGTTAGGTAACTGGANCCCCCCCCCCGATAAATCCTGGGGAATAGAAACCACATGTGTGACTCAACTTTTTTATACCACAGCTTTTATTTTAATAGTCCAGTCCTCTACCAATTTCCCTGCCAAATCACATATATTCAGAGTGCCTCTCCTCGCTTCCACTTCACAGTCAGGTAATATTGTGTTTGGCAAAGATTTCTGTCCTTGTAAAAGTGTTAGAAAAAGGTTTAATATGAGATATGGCTGCTGGAATTAAGAAAATTATCAGAATCAGGGTTTCCAGGTGGGCTATGCCGCTATGACCAGACCTGGAGGCTCTGTAGACTGCTGAGTCCTGTTGCCATCAACCTCAGCCCCTATGTAGAATATAAGGAACAACTGGAGCTGCCTGAGAGCAATAATTTGCTTCAGTGTAAAAGTGAGGGCTGGCTATGGAGGTGCTGGGATCTCTATTTCACAGGAGGTTTTGAAGATAAGCTAGCTGACCATTACCTGGGGATGGAGTAAGTATATTTAGTTCAGCTGTCATTCACAGAGCCAAACCAGATGCTATCGAGGTCTCCCTCATCAACACATTTCTGCGGTTTCACTTACTGATTTCTTTTTGCTTGGGAGATTCAGGCTGGGTGTTAGGAAAGGCTTTCTCCCCTGGAGGGTAGTGCAGCATGGGAGGAGGTCACCCAGAAGTGAAAGGGGTCCTGTGCTTGGAGGATTTCAAGACTTGGCTGGACAAAGCCACGGCTGACCTGATGTAGTACTGGCAGCAGTCCTGCTCTGAGCAGAAGGCTGGACAAGACAACTCAAGATGCTTCTTCCAGTCAATGTTTCTGTGGTTGTGTGACATATGGATTTTGATGCATGTATGCTAATAAGCATGAGGAAATGGGATCAGTCCGAGGCATCTCTTTGCTGTCACCGAGACAGCAATGCAGACAGTGGTGCTCTTGGCTTTACAACACTTTTGCGACAATTTCTCCCCTCCTTCTGCTCCTACCTGCTCCCTTCCAACCACTTCACTCTGCCTTTGCTCACCTGCTGCTCTTCTCTGTGCTACCAAAGCCACTGCCAATACCTACCTCATCCTGCGAGTGTCCGCTGTGGCAGAACTTGTTCCCTACGTTGGGCACAAACATCTCTAACCTCCACAGTTCTGTGGTGTTGGAGCAGGCAATGCTGAAGGGCTGACACCATACGGATCCAAATACGCTCCCATGTCTTTGCAGTGGTGGAGCAGGGATTCTGCTGATTGTCCTGCGCCTGGGGTTACTCTAGGAGTGCACATGGTCAAATTTAGGAGTACAAATTTATAGCAATCTCCAGTCAGAGGAGGAGCCAGGAATGGGCCTGGACAATCTGGGTGATTCCAATTATTCAGTCATCCAAGTCACCACATCAAATTGTTCATCACTGTTTGGTTTTTTTTAAGGAAAAGCTACAAAAACATCCATCAGGGTGATGTGTAGTCCTGCCCTGAAATCCCTGCTGAACATTTTCTGCTAAGTGCCTTGATGTTTTCCTGTCACTGGGGAGACCTGTGAGGAAACTCTTGTCACAACTAGGAATTGGGCTTTCTGCTGCCCCTCAGCATTTGAGACCTTCCTGCCAAGGTCTATGGGGTCTTGTTGGTGACACTCATGATGTCCCGCACACATGAGGAGCACTTCTCTCGCCATGACTCACACAGCCCAGATGTTGCATCTGATCAGTCCCAGGCTGTCAGGGCTCTCTGCTACCAGCGGGCTGAGCTGAGCCAATTTTGGTGGCATCTCAGAGAGAAACAGGAGACCCACAGAGGCCTCGGTGTCTGAGTATCCACGACCAGCTTTTCTATAAGGGTCTGCGCATCAGAGACTTGCTTAGCAGCAGCTCTTAGTGCCTTACTGCACAAGTGTCCTCCCTTTCTGCTCTGCCCATCAGCACAACTGGTTTTAAAATGTTAATACCCTCCATGATTGCCTCCCCAAGGAAAAAGAAAATAAGTGATGCAAAATAAGAAGATGGGGCTATTCGAAGAGGCTGTGTGGTGTACTGGTTGGAAGTAGAAGTGCGGTAGATAGAAGAAGGCATGCAGAATGCATACTGACTCTGATGGGATGAGAATGAAAGCATGGCACATGGACAGGGAGATACTGGGGTATTTGGGCTCTCTGCCACAGCAGGGGAAGAAACATGATAAATGTGGAGAGGAAGAAGAGGGTCCCAGCAATGGGACTGCAGCAAGGAGTGTGAAAGAGCCCTGTAATGAAGAGAGAGGGAGGTTCTGGTCATGGCGTGTGATGGGCTGGGGACCACACACAGAGCTCCTGGCATGAGAGGGAGGAAGAAGATGGAGACAAAAGGTGGTGGGAAGCACACAGGACATCTGGTATACATCTAAGGGAAGGGACTGGAATGCAGGGCTGAGGGAAAATATAGGCCATGAGGAGAGAAAGAAGAGCACAGGGTCTCCGTGAGCAGGGTGTGGGTGGCCTTGGTGGGAGGGTGGAGAGGAAAGGAGAGGAGAAAGCACAGGGCCACCTGAGAACAGGGGCTGGAGGCATTTCAGTCCTCGAAGCAGAGCTCATGTCTTTCCTAAAATAATAACATCCAGACATCGCTAAAGGATCCAGTGAGGTCCAGCGTAGAAGACACAAATTTCCATCCTCCTTGGCATATCTGAACTTCCCTTTGTGTCTCAGTTTCTCCAGCTATAAAAGATGCAATTTGTCCTCTTTCCTACACAATCATGCTGAAACCTATAAATGAAAATAACTTACACCTACTAAGTGGCAAAAGGCAAACATGCTATGTCAACACAGGAATCTCACAGTCTCATTCAGGAGACTTAGTTCATATTCTTGCACCAAATTCTTTAACAAAATCTGAAGTAATGTCAGGAAAAATGCTCATACTCTTTTGTCTCATTTTCAAAATGACACCAGCAAGGGACTAACAACAAATATGCTGAGAACTTCCAGCACCAAGAGACCTGCTGTCTACCTGTCAGCATAATCCTTTTCAGGCAGAGGATCAGTCCATTTTTAACTAATAGCAGCATAAAATTCTAATTTGAGCACATAATATACTAATTAATGAGATCTTCCAGCTGACCCTCCCCACTGGGACATGTAGTCACACATTTTGGATTACAATGGAGTTGCATGCATGTAACCAAATCCAGAACTTGATAAATTATTCCTTTTATGAGAAGGCTGCATCTGCTCCAGATGGAACCAACCTTAATTCCAATATAAACGTGATCCCAACAAAAATTAGATTTGAATATAATTACCAAAGAGATTGAGTTAGACTCGTTTGGTCACACATTACTGTGGCAGCAATGTGCTTGTAAATAACTGACCATCATTTTAATATTTAGAGATTGCCTTAGTAATAAAGCATGATTAAATGTCAATGAAGTTCTTCACATCTAGCATCTTCGTCCTGATCCTGACATGTAAAGAATTAACTCTTTTGTGTTTTGTATGCTGTCTGGAGGGTCTTTATCAGACTTTACAAGGCCATAAATCAAAGCTGCCAGAACTACACATTGAAACTTGCTTGCTTAGTCTTTCAACCTCAGCTACAACACCAAAAATTTTCCCATCTTTTATTCTGAAGTCCAGTTTTAGCCACTGATGAACTCTGGGGTGGAAACTTAGGAGAAAGCCTTGTTGTTCTGAACCAACAACTGTGCTATAACTCCAATAAATGTTTCATGTTGACAAAAGCATATTAGTGACACTAACTGGCAATATCATTCACCTGACTTAAACTCTGTTGACCTTTGAGTTCAGCTTGGTTTTTCTTCCAAAACGAAAGAAACCCAAGCATCATCCAATGCATCATGGAATCATTTCTTCCCTTTCAAGCTGTTAGGGACACCAGAAACTCAGGAGCTGAGACCTTAAATGAGAGAACCTGGGAATGATATGTCTGATGAAGTAAGCTGTGCTTCCCATTGCACCTGGTGAGCCTCACTGAAATCGGTCTCAGATATGATTTCCTATATAAAGCCTAGGGTATTACGCTATTACACCTGTAGGATACGTAGACCTTTTTAGAGGACCTCATAGCTACTTTCAAGCCTTGAATGTGTAACCATATCTTTTTTTCACCTAAACATTTTTGATACCTAGGTAAGTTGTTTGGCTAGAGAAGCTAGAGAGTGGATTTGACCCAATGAAGCTCATTTTCAAGTCTCTGGATGTCAACAGACATTGGCTGGTACCATATTGACTTGCAATGACTTTACCAGGCTTTGGTCCAGCACTGATCTGAGTGGCAAGATAATGATGACAGACTCCCAAATTCAAAGGTATAATTGCAGCTGTCTGGGAAATTGAAAAGAAACCTCATGAACACCCCACACAGAAGAAGATAAATTTCTGTTATCATCCCCATTTTGTTCTATAGATCTTTCTCTGGCCAGTTTGTAGCTTGGTTTATATTTAAGGGGTTCAAGTAATGCATTGCATCAGGGACTTGAAAACTCGATTCCTCCCTGCTTGTCACTTTGCACAATTGTTTATACCCATGCAGATCAACTGTAAAACAGGGCCTAATCACGACTTGCCACACATTTACAGGAGGGGAAAGTGTTCATTGCATGGAGATAGAGGACTGCAGGAGATGAAGACAGTTGAGATGGAGGAAACGTACCAGTAGCTGCCTAGGTGAAGCCCTATGCTGAAGTTATACCCCATAGGTAAACTCCATAAATAAATGGAAAATATGAACAGCCCATTGAAAATAACGGGACTTCTCATGGTGTGAATTTTGGGGTTGCCCTCTGCAGGGACAGGAGTTGGACTCAATGATCCTTGTCGGTCCCTTCCAACTCAGGATGTTCTACGATTCTCACAGTCAAACTCATGTGTACGTGTGTTTTTGTAGTACCATCTCCTAGGGACACAATCCTTCAGAGGATTCCTGGTGCTGCTGATGTCCTCCTGGGAAAATGGCCAAGAGTGGTTGTGTTCAGCTCTCCCTGGATGCTGGATGACCCTGTGGGCCTGAGTGTCCAACTGCTGAAGGATGCATTTCAAGTACGCTTTGGGAGTTGTTAAGTATTTTGATGACTAGCTAGCAGCTAAAAATTAGCAGGAAATGAACAGCGTTACTTGGTGAATGGCAGCTAGTTGATACTAAACTGTTTCCTTCGCTTACCTTTGCAAAGATTTCCCTGCACCCCTCAGCAGATGAAGGTTGTGGTCATTTTATCAGTGCGACTGTGGAAATTGCACAGGGACGGTCTCCAGCGCAACAAGCAAACGCTACCTTTATTTTCTCCAAACTTACTCTGGTGCAAATTTGCTTTAATTTAAGCAAATTAAATCCAGAAGGTAAAACCCATCCCTTCAAAGTGCTCAAACTGGGCACTCAACTATGTGCTGTGGTTGCCAGAGAAACATTAACACCCTTGCCTCCTCCAGCATTTGCAGGAGCTTAGCACCTCAAAAAAACCCCTGTTGTCATTTATTTAAATGACATTTACATTTTAACACTTTGGCAAATTCAGCTGGGAGTTTATGTCCTTGGTGACTTGGCCAGAGCCCTCCAAGAGGCTTGAGAGAGTCCTTGGATGGGATTAATATTTTTTGACTCCACTTCCTTGTGCTTTACCACCAAAACCTCTGTTAGTAGCATACGCTACTGTAATGTTTTCCCTTCATCTCTTCCTCTTAATCTTGACTCTCTAGCTGGCAGCTGTCTGAAGAGAGTGTGTGTGGGCTGGGAGTCCTTGACTCTCAATATAAACAGCAGCTAAGTGAAACCAGACTTTCTCATTACATTTTTTCTTTGCTTTCCACTCCCACATAAACACAGAGGTAATGGCACCGTGCGACGCAGAGCCTTTCATCCTGGCCAACACACAACTCATTTACTTCCGTGGCTTGCACATATGCAAAATAAAATCCATCCTACTAGTAGAAGTAGCAAGCTCTGATCGAAGAGTTTGCCCCACGTCCTGTCTCGGGCTGGTGCAGAGCAGGATTGCTAGCACTAGGCTGGCACGTCTCCGCACAGACCGATGAGCACCAGCACCCCTCTCCTGCCTGCGGGATTCCCCATCCAGCAACCTTCCCTTTCATCTTTCAATGGCATTGCTTTAGCTGATACATAACTACTCCAGATGTGACCCCAACCACAATGGTGCAGTTTCCTCTATTTGACAGCAAGCTCTTCTTTTTTCTTTTTCTAAATCTAGCTCCTACCCCTTCATTTCTCAGCGTGCATCAGCTGGGTTATTTTTTTGCAGAGGGGTCATGCAGCTTTTAGCTGCTGTTCTGCAACAGCTCCTGCATAGCAGAGTGATGAGGGACAGCCTAAGAGCTTCCTTCATGCCCTCTCTCACCCTGAAACCTATTCCAGCAGCTCTTGGTAGTAATGAACCTCCTGTGTGCCAACAATAATAATAGAAATAGTAAAGCTTTGAGGGAGTTCTTGGAAGTCACCAGACCCTCATTTAAAGGGGATTAAGGAGAAGAATTTGTAAAGTTTCATGAAAGGTACTTCTGAAAACAAGATATTGTAACAAGAGCACTTTGAAACCTCCGCTAGGAAATTGGAGACCTCATGAAACTTGACAGGTTTTGAGTTTCATCACCAACACAGAACAGCCCAGGGTCACTGAAGAGTTCATACCCCTTCTACTCTTAGGGTGAGCACAAGGGTCCTGGGATGTTGCTATGTAAGTAAGCACTGGTATCCCATTAGCTTTCAGTCTTTTGCTTTTGCTGAGTTTAGCACCTGCAGAACTGGTACTGTTCAGCCTTCATAGACTTTCACGCCCCATTTGCGTGTTCTCTATAGCCTCCTTCTGAACACAGTGTGGATGATATGTTAGCATTCTCCTTCCTTCTGCCTTTCAGTAAATTAAAGGGTGTTTGCAGCTTTTGGCTAGGAGATAAGATGCAGTTTGAATCAATGGAGTAATTACAGAAGAATATGATACTAATGGATCTGATTTGAATGCGTATGTAAGGATGAATGCTATGGCTCCACGCCCAGACGGTGCACACTTTCTCATGATGAGTTATTTATGACTTGACACATCGGGGCTCTGCTGTTTTGTGGCTTGGCAGCGTTCATGTCGTTGATAAAGCAAACTCTGTCAATATTGTGTGTTCTTACTAATCCAGGCCTGGCTGCTGAGCCATCTTCCCATCTGATACAGCCATGGCCACTCCCTGCCCAGTAGCAAAAGCAGAAGAGAAAGGTTGATACAGCTTCACCAAGGGCAAATTGTGCCTGACTAAGTGGTCATAGAAGTGGCCTTCTATGATGGAGTGACTGCATGAGTGGACAAGGGAAGAACTACTGATATCATCTACCTGGGCTTCTGGAAGGCCTTTGATATAGTCCCCCACAACATTCTTGCCTCTAAATCGAGAGATGGATTTGACGGATGGACTATTAAATGGATAAGGAAGTGCCTGCATGGCCACACCCAAAAAGTTACAGTCAATGGCTCAATGTCCCGGTGGAAACCGTAATGAGCAGTATTCCTCAAGGGTCTGTATTGGGACCAATACTATTTAATATCTTAATAAATGACATAGTGTGGGATTGATTGCACCCTCAGCAAGTCTGAAGATGCCAAGCTGAGTGGTGGAGCTGATTCGCTAGAGGGAAAGGATGCTATCTAGAGGAACCTTGACAGGTTTGAGTGGGCCCATGTGAATCTCATGAAGTTCAACAACAGCAAGTGCAAGGTCCTGCACCTGCGTTGGGACAGTCCCCAGTATCAATACAGGCTGGGAGATAAAAGGATTGAGAGCAGCCCTGCAGAGAAGGACTTGCGGGTACTGGTGGATGAAAAGCTGGACGTGAACTGGCAATGTGCCCTTGCAGCCCAGAAGGCCAACCATACCCTGGGCTGCATCACAAGAAGCGTGGCCAGCAGGTCGAGGGAGGTGATTCTGCCCCTCGGCTCTGCTCTGGTGAGACCCCACCTGCAGTGCTGCGTCCAGCCCTGGGGTCCTCAGCACGGGAAGGACATGGAACTGTTGGAGCGGGACCAGAGGAGGGCTATGAAGATGGNACAGGCTTTTTAGTAGGGCCTGTTGTGATAAGACAAGGGGTAGTGGTTTTAAGCTGAAAGAGGGTAGATTCAGACTAGATATAAGGAAGAAATCTTTTATGATGAGGGTGGTAAATCACTGGAACATGTTGGCCAGAGAGGTGGTAGATGCCCCATCCCTGGAAACATTCAGGATCAGGTTGGACGGGGCTTTGAGCAACCTGATCTAGCTGAAGATGTCCCTGCCCATGGCAGGGGGGTTGAATGAGATGATCTTTAAAGGTCTCTTCCAACCCAAACCACTCTATGATTCTATGATATGCAAACAGCACATGCTTCAGATTTGTGTAATGGCTCCTCAGCTCCTTTTTGATTCATTTCTCCTTAATAAAGAAGAAGGGCTGAGCTCAGGGTACGTAAAAGGACACATGGCTTCCCAGGGGCCATGCAAGAGCTTGGGAGCATGCAAGTCTTGAGTGCTGTCCCAACCAGAGAGCTCAGGCAGGATAACCCCAGGGAGAGAGACTAGTCACATGCTCAGCTTGCGCAGGAGCCTGGGAAGTCTAGCTCCAACTACAAGCTATTTTTCCCCTATCAGCTGTGCATGCCCTCTGCTCTAGGTTCTTACTGCAGCTGAGCATGAGAAGATTGTCAAAATCCTGGCTTAGTTTTGATTGCCTCTTGAGACCAATTATTTCACTGAGGATCCTCTGCACTGCATTGCTTTTGGGTTCATTTTAGGAGCTAAAGAAGAGTTCTGTACCTAAGGAGCCTGATCCAGCACTAAACTGCTCATCAGTCCTCCACTTTCCAGCCTGTAGGACCTTGGGGACTCTGCCTATGACTCAAGACCAAGCCTAACATGAACATGGTTGCATATTGGCCCAGAGGCGCAGGGCTCAAGAAATCCAAAACTTTATAGATCATATATATATATATATATATACACACACACACACACACACACGCACACGCACACACACTCAATGCATATCATTATGGATATATCATTATATTCAGATACAATATATTGTAATACAGCTATGTGGGGACCTTGAGTCCATTCCCTGTGGCATCACATGCTTCTGCTTATCTTTGCTTCTGCTTTTCTTATTTGTCCCATAGCCATAGGTTGAGGACTACTGTACCTAGAGATATTAAAATACCTGATACACTGGGCCTAGGTCATAACACCAAATACATATCTGAAAGGAAATGGCTTGGCAGTAGTCCAGCTATACAATGATATAAGCATTCAGCCTCTCTCCAACCAACATGCCTAAATACTGACCTTTAGAAAAGTCGTATCTAAACCATAGCAAGAAAGGTCTTATTTCTTGATTATTTTTAATGGAAGCATTTAGACCACAAATAAGTGTGCCAACAGTGGCAAAACCCAAGTCATCTGGGCCATTAGTTCCCCCTAATGAAACAACTGAGCACAGACATATCTAAGTGTTTGATGTGGCGAGTCCATCCCAAGAGAGATTGTCATTGATTTCCGTGGCCGAGCATCAGATGCAAAATGCTGTTTGAGCTTTGCAGGCTTCAGAACACAGAGCTTTATTCTGGGTAAGGACTCTAAACAGAGACTAAAGCCCCTCCAAGAATAATGATGGGTTCCTGTAATTTGGGGCCAGCTATACATTTTCAGTGCAGCCCTATTCTGTCACGCTCTTTTCCATACACCAGTGGTTCTCCACCTGCTCTGTTTAAATTACTGCTTTTTTGTAACTCTTTAATTAAGCAGAAGAATGCCACAGCAGTAGCAGAAGGGACTCTCAGCTTTCCTGCCCTGACACAAACCAGATGTATGCCATAGCTAACCAGATGATGCCTTCTCTGGGGAGAGGATAGTCTTTTCACCTATATATATCCATAGCTGCCTCCAGTGCTGCTGTTGTAGTGGCTCCAAGAAGAGAAGCTAAGCAAAAGTATATAACAAAGCCAACAAATAATTCAGTGCGTAAAAGTTGTTGAATAATATTTAGACCTACATGCCATAAAATACATGTTCCTTGCTCTGCAATTTCAGATTGTAGTGGTGGTAATGGGTAAAAAGATCTAACTGATCTGTTTGGTAACAAATTTTGCATCTCTCCTTTCGCATATAATGGAGAACAGTAGCTGGGTGCCCAAAGATTGAATTCATTTTTAGGTACCTAAAGTGAAACTTGGACAGATATTTCTTGCTCCTGAGAAACATGAGCCCTTCACTCGACACCTGTGGGGACCAACCCCAGGTAACCAAAACTGGGCATCAAAAAGTAGTAACAATAGAGGACCTTGTTTCAGCTGTAGACCTAAATCTTGCTCCTGAACCACCTAATAAAAATCAGAGTTTGGGTTTCATTTCTCCCTAATCTTCCACAGCCCACCTGCATGATCTAGACCCTTCTGGGAAACAAAGAAAAAGTCATTAAATGCAACATGACTCTGCTGTCCAGGAATCAGCTCAATGAGATTTCAAATAGCTGATATAATTTCTTGCTGACTGACTGGTGTCTTCACTAGGAAGAGCAAGTGCTCAAGTGACCCAGATAAGCATCAATATCTGCATGGGATGAAGCCCATCTCCCATCAGAGTGGGGTATTTTTCAGGCTTAAATTTACTTGTGTGAGTAAAAATCTTCCCTCTTCCCATGAGGACCACAGTAACACATGTTCAGCTTTTAGGAACGTCTCTGTGGGCAGGTCCTTTTCTAATGTTAAGCCCAACTCTTCCTCTGCTTCGACAAACCTGTCCAAACGCTCTTCTGTCTGTTGCCAGCTTCCTCTGCAGACCTGCCAGACCTCGACAGACGACTCCTTTTATATGCCAAAACTTCTTGGTACTAGCTGTCTCCCTGCTGAGAAGATATGCAGCCTTATAGAAGTAAAAGCAAATACAAGTCTTACACTGCAGAAACCAGTTTCAGTTCTGCTTCTCTCTACTCAGTTTCAAAACCCGAGTGAACTTCAGTCCTTCATCTATCTTGCATTTTTCTCCACTCTCTGGAGGACATATAGAAGAACATTTCCTCTGATTTCTCTGCTATTATTCAATCAGATATGATCCTTTGACAGAAGCATCTAACATTGATTATGCTGTTACTATACAATTCACATTATACAGAACCTCCACCCCTTGCAGCTTTTCTCAATTGTGACATTTACAAATGGGTAACTAAAAAAAAAAACCACAGAAGAGATTTTTCTTGTTTCAGCCAAATAATCATGTAAATCATTTAAATGTTGCAATCTCATAATTTCAAGACAAGTCTGTTTTCATTGCACAAGAATTCAGCAGTATATCATCTGGTGTGTTAACTTTGTTTAACAGAAAAGTGTGTAAAATCAAGTCCCAGATCTTGAGATCCTCTGGTCTGAAATCATGTACAGCTTCTGAAAGGAAAGAGTGACAGTCCCATCTCTCAGGAAGTTCAAACAATAAACTGAAGCAGTAAAAGAAAATCATTAATACTGAGTCATCATCTACTGGCACAAGAATCTCCCTAGTAGGATGGGGTCTTTTTGCATGTAACTCAAAATAGTGAAAAAGAGAAGTATTTAAGGTCCAAAACCAACCATGACATGACACATAATGGTAGATGTATAGGTGAGACAGAAGAGCAGGAGAAGAAAAGAATTTCTGTGTCTGAAAGCCACAGTAACTGCCAATATACCTCTTGACATGACTCCTGTTTGCTGGAGATGGGCATTTCCAGGCGTCTTGCTCTAGCTTAGCAAAGGGGTACAAAACAAGGCAGTGTCACCTTGGAAGTCTTCTCCTTCCTTTGGTTCTCATCTTGACAAGGTTTAGCTGGCTCAAACTCAACAGCTGAAGTCACCCACTGTCTTGATGTGTTGGGACATTTTGCAGACTCTTTCCATATATAGCTGTGGTCTTTGTAGTCTTCTCGGTCAAATGAAACTGCTCCTGCTCAGAAGCCTACAGAGGTTCAAGCAACCACCTCATGGATGCCACAGCCTTTTGGGTTCATCTTTGCTGCTTGAGGCTTTCATATCCTTTGAGCCTGTGCTCCTCCCAGCCCCAGGCAGAGGCTGAGGTGGGCTGGGTCCATCTTGCTGGTGGCTTCTTGGAAACCGACTGAGAACAACTAGTAGCTCCTGTAACTCTTCTGCTCCTCACCTTTACGCTGGGATCATTTTTTTTCCTCATGTGATTTTAGCATTTCTTGGCCCAGAAAGAATAATCATAGATGGAAATTACCAGGTTTCAGGAGTCCCTCTTTGGTTCCTGGCCTTGACTTGCTGGTGCTTTTCTCCAACCTGTCCTCAGTGGGCTGAAACCAGAGCTGCAACCATGATGGGTAGGCACAGGAGAGGGCTTGTGCAACACAGAGCTTATCTGCTCTCCCCCCATGTACCACAGCTCATTCAATAAAAGCTGTTACCTCCTGGTGCAAGACATGGCAGGCCTGCTCAGCCTTCCTTCACCCCCATCTCTGCAGGGTTTTTTCTGGGCATGTGCCCTACCTCTTCTCTCTCCACCTCATCTGAGATGGCTTGCAACAGGCAGTCATGCCTGACGTTCACTCACTGTTAGATGATAGTCCCTGCTGTCTTTTAAAAACCAGACCATGTTCCGAGTCCTCATGGATGCTGAGAAAACAAGAACACCCTAGAGGTGCAGAAAGCAAATAAAATTAACAGTGCTTTAGTATCAAAGCAAATATCATTATTCTGAGCATCCCTGGAGTCACACACACATGCACACATACACACAGAGCGGTGTTTAAAGCCTTCCCAGGAAGGGAAGGAGGTTGTATTTTGCTGTCCTGATCCCCCCAGGAAGGGAAGAGGGGAGCCCCCAAAGAAGCTGTGAAGGCACCTGCTGCCCTTGCCCCAGCACTGCTCCAGGGACAGCAGGAGCTGGACTCAGTTATTGGGGCTCTGGCTGAAGCCAGTGGCCTTGAGCAACTTCTACCAAGAGCTTGCTCTTACAGCTTTAATTTTTGGAAGGCTCTTCAATTTCCAGAGGGATTTGTCTTCTCTGTAGGAGGATTCTCCCGGCGGGCTTGCTTGTACATGTAGGGAAGAAGGCTGACACAAGCAGATTTTAACTAAACCATTCTTTTAGCTCCCCAGGCTAGTGTAATTTAACTTCTTCTCAGAGATAATATTAACACTTACGTCATTTTTTATCATCATTAGTTTTGCTTGTGGAATTACATGAGAGAGAAACCCCCCTGGATGCAAATGTTCGTTGATTCTCATTGTTTCAGTTCCCTTCAGTCATCATTTCTCAGCCTAAGAACAAATGTTACCAGCAACAGGAAGGAGCTTGACATTCCAACAAGATCAGCAGAATTGCACATGCAGAGAACAGGCATAATATCTCACTAAGATCTGCCTGGTTAGAGGCATTATTTGTCAATAAAATTTAAAAAATAACAAAAACCAGGTACTGTCTGTAGGAGACTGAGATGGGAGACTTGAAAATCAGTGGCATCGCAGTGGCTCAGATTTGGAGGAGGGGAGAGCAGGGATGCGGGGAGGTGGGGGGAGCCCTCCTATGCCCCCCCAGTCAGCAGCTCTCCCTCTCTTCTCACCCATGTGTTGGCTCATTAGCAGCCCCGATTGGCATCTGAAGTAATAAAATAAACACCACCCCAAGTGGAATATCCTAGGATTAGCTGCTCAGGCCTGGCAGGGTATGAGCTCACACTTGGCTCAGCTCTGAAGAACAGGCAGATAAATAAGAAAGTATGAACTGAGTGTGATGGTCATTATATTGCCCTCTGATGTGCAAATGCTGTGCTACTTCATTCCAGAGGTTCATAATTTTTTGCAAGAAGGGGTAGCTCTTGTGAAGCTGATTGCAAACCTTAGTTAGGTCTTAAACCCCAAGAGGGAGGAATGCATATATTCAGATATATGGAAGCATCTGGAGCCCAGCTTGCTTTAACGCTGTTCCTGAGACTTACTTTGGGTGCTAGACGAACCTATGATCATTTTAGTAGTTTACACTGACATGCCGAGGTGGTGTCTCATCTCGCTCAGCACATATGGACCTGTAACCAGAGAAGATGTGCTGCCACTCCTCTGTTTTACAGGGGAAAATACTGGGGGTCTTCTGCTGGTCTCCCCCATCGTCTGTCTGCCCTGGAGGTGGGTGCAGCAAGGGTGACCACCGGTTTTACCTGCCCTTGGTGCATGCACAGCCATGCTCCAGCACAAGAGGGGGAATATTTGAACCCAGGCTGAGTTTTTGCATATCCTGGATGCTCTCTGTAATGTGGAGGACCACGTAAATCATGCAGGTATTTAAAGACACCGTTCTCTCTGGGATGTGCCAAGGGGTTAGAGGAAAAAAGTATATACAATCTAGTATGATGGGTTTTTCATGATGGGTTTCTTTTCTAAAATATAGTGTCACTGTGATTTTAACCTCTGCTCTGACAGCTGTTGCAATACAAGGGTCTGGCCCCTCGGTCCTTTCCCACATGCCTTGCCTTCCTCTCCTCTGAGCCTGCCTTTCATCTTTTATTTCTTAATGTTTCTCCCTTAAACGCATTTGCTTCACAATAGTTGTAAACCCTAACCTGGCCTTCGAAATGCTTTAGCAAACCTGTGTGATATATAACAAGAAACGCTAGACACGGGATCTGGAGGATCCTGCTCTCCCCGCTCCTTCCTGCTCCCTCCAAAAGAAACAAAATGTAAGTTTTTGGGCTGATGAGCTCTGTGAGCTGTTTTTGCTCGCGGCTTTAGATCCAGTGCGGTCGGCTCGAGCTCAAGCGCAGGAGTGGTGGACTTTTGTAGGAAGGGAAGGGCTGAGAGTTAAATGCAGAGAGATGCGAGTCCCTAACCCAGCCTGTCATCTGAGAAATTGCAGCCCGAGAGCACGGCCAGCAGGAAGGCAGACGTGGGAGGGAAAGAGAAACTCAGTGCTGAAAAACTGGAAGTTTTGGGACATTACTGAAACCTATCCCGATCCTGCTTCCTCTCCTGTTCCTCCCAAAGGCACTGTGGTTTGAACAGGAGCAGCATGGAGACCTGAACATGTATTTTGTAATTTCAGTTTTTATTCATTCCCCCAAAGCACAAGCATACATCATGACTGAAATTGTTGTTGGTGGTGGTGTTCGGCAAACAAAACAAAGCAAAAAGCCAACATGGAAATCTTGGATCAGCTTTAATAAGTTTATTAATATTCACCGTGGCTATACATCAGAAAACTCTAGTTTCATAATGCAGCTTCTTAAGTACTGATGTTTGATACCAGTGTGGATATTTCAGCTCTGTTCTTACTTCTTTCCTGGTTATATCATAAAATGCATCGCAGCAGCGTGACACCTGCTAACCTCTAGAAATACCCAACCACAACGATGCTGTGATTTTCTGTAAATGATCGGATCAAAGGCTTTTTCATGTATTTTGGACCTCAGTCATTATGGATTTCTGGCGGTGGCAAAGGATAATAAAATAATGCGCATATATTTTTCCAATGCTGTGCTTTACTCATCCTGCCAGGCTGCTCTGTGCAGGTGGAGCTGGAGGGCAAGTACCCAAAACAATTACATTGCACATCAGGCCTCTAAGTGGAGTGGTAAGGAGCAGCTTAGCAGAGTTACTGAACTGATACAGGAACTTGGCATCACATCGGCTTTCTTCTTTCCTAAGGGGAGTGTGGTGAACATGTGCGAATTAATGTTCTGGGTCTTTCAGAGGACACGGGTAATCTAATATGGCAAGGTAAACTTTTTTATCAGGAATAAATTAGAGGTGAGCTACTCCACTTTAGTTTTTAACCTCGTTTTTATGCTTTTCCTTTGGCTGGCTTGAAAACAAAAGTGGGGATGTTTGGGAAGGAATCCCCCAGGTAACTGGGATGGCGGGATCTAACGCACATCTCTCTCTGCTGTGAATGATATCATATCATATCCATTATTATCCAGAGACTTGTGTAGCTCTATGACCTGATACGCTGCCAGGGTTGGATTAGGAGCTCTGGAAGTTTAGCCTTGATTTCAAAGGGAGATATTTAGCTAATAATCCTTTGCAGGTTTGCACAGGAATGTAGAGGGGAGGCATCTCTCCACTGAGGGACTGAGAGATTTATTACCCATCAGTCTGCCATGAGCGTGGGCTGGGAAGGGGCAGTGGTGGAAAGCTGTTTCCTTGCCTGCAGAAGGCATTAAGCCCTGCCTTGCTGAAGGAAGCAAATTGTGGCAGCTTTCCCCTCCCAGCAGCTCATTTCCCTCTCCCCTTCCCCTCCTTTGTCCCCATTCCTGCTATATCAAAGCACTTTATATAGCAGCTCTGCTAGCTGCACCCCCAAGTTGCTACAGCTCTACTAGTGGTTTCTCTTCGGTTTCTTCTGCTCTCTAAGCAAAAAAACTGTAGTACTGTGGTATGTTTTCAACATATTTAGCACCTCCTAAGCAGACTCACCTTCTTCTTACTTCAGGGAGATTCTTATAAACAAAATTTTCGGCTGGAGCTGAACTTGGCAAGGAATGCAAAGAATAAATAACAAGAAGGGTTTCTACAGGTATGTCAGCCACAAAAGAAAGGTCAAAGACAGCGTACCCCTCCCTGATGAGCAAGACTGGCAAACCCGTAACACATGAGGAAAAGGCTGAGGTACTCAACAACATTTTTGACTCAGTCTTCACTGGTAACCTCTCTTCCCACACCTCTCAAGTGGATGCACTGCAAGGCAGGGACTGGGGGAGCAAAGTCCCTTCCACTGTAAGACAAGATCAGGTTTGTGACCACCTGAGGAACATGAACATACCTAAGTCTATGGGACCTGACGAGATGCATCCCCGCGTCCTGAGGGAATTGGATCATGCAGTTGCCAAACCACTGTCCATGATATTTGAAAAGTCATTGCAGTCAGGTGAAGTCCCTGGGGACTGGAAAAATGGAAATATTGCACCCATTTTTAAAAAGGGTAGGAAGGAGGACCCAGGGAACTACCGACCTGTCAGCATCACCCCTGTGCCTGGGAAGGTCATGGAACAGATTATCCCAGAAGCTCTGCTAAGGCACATGGAGGACAGGGAGGTGATTCGAGGCAGCCAGCATGGCTTCACCAAGGGCAAGTCCTGCCTGACCAACCTAGTGGCCTTCTGTGATGGAGTGACTACATCGGTGAAGAAGCGAAAAGCTATGGATATCGTCTGTCTGGACTTCTGTAAGGCCTTTGACACGGTCCCCCACAGCATCCTTCTCTCTAAATTGGAGAGATATGGATTTGATGGGCAGACTGTTTGGTGGATGAGGAATTGGTTGGATGGTTGCATCCAGAGGATAGTGGTCAATGGCTCGATGTCCAGTTGGAGACCAGTGACAAGTGGTGTCCCTCAGGGGTCTGTACTGGGACCAGTACTATTTAGTATCTTCATCAGTGACATAGCGGGATTGAGTGCACCCTCAGCTTGTCTGCAGGTGACACCAAGCTGAGTGGTGCAGTTGATATGCCTGAGGGATGGGATGCCATCCAGAGGGACCTGGAAAAGCTTGAGAAGTGGGTCAATGTGAATCTTATGAGGTTCAACAAGGCCAAGTGC
>WEKW01001566.1:3154-77063 GCA_013389905.1 Sula dactylatra | reverse complement strand
CTTTGAACAGATAATGCAATAGTGCTAAAGAATTCACGAATACATATGTTGCGTGCTGTCCCTCTTGCAAAAAACCAAACATCTACTTACCCCAAGTCCCCCACAAGGCAACAAGGAAAAGAGTTTTTGAGACACGTTTCCTATATATTAAAAAAAAAAAAGAAACAATAAGCATCATTTATCAAAAAGACATTTAAATACTGGAACAGTAATCACTCCTTACTGTTATTCAGATTTTGTATCACACAATGAAAAGTTCATATATTAGAATAAAAAAAATATTAATAGTACTTAGAAAGCAAATCAGCCATGGGACATTTAAGGTACTCTTTTGCAACAGTGACAAATCTTAAGATCGGTCAGCAGTAGTTTCAAAGGAGTATAATGATCAAACCTCCACAGAAAGTCACTCTGAACTAGGGTGACTAATCATCCCGATACCTGTAGCTGCTAAGCAGCTTGTTTAAGCAAGTCATCTCAGCTTCTTCTACAGCCAGTGGAATGAGGTAGGCACCTCTACCCGGCCTAGATGACTGATGGAATGAATTATACATGAGAAGTGCCTGTTTCTTTTCACTGACAAGAGGGAACCTCATTAAGCTTACATGAAACTGATAACAAATTTCTTAACTTCATTGCTCCAAAAAAGTTCCTCCTTTGACAATTGCAGCCTTAGTCTTCCTATCTATGCAAAAATGCTGTTCATTCACATACTATCATTGAATACAGTAATATTTTAAAAACCTAAAATTAAATACTACTTGTTTCAGTATTCCTCAGTAAATACATTCTACTAAAGGGAACAAAAACTTAATAGGCTTAGAAATTAATTTCTAGCTTACTCTGCTCTGTACATTAGATAATGTGACAGGGTTTGTCTTAATATTTATACTCACTTTTTATTCATTCATGTTTTCTTTTTTTGTACCACTAAACTCACTGTTTGTCTTGATAAGGACAATATGAAAACTGGGTAAGGATCTCAGGATTTGATGCAGTTCCTATCCCAGTCTGTAATCTGATCCTAAGGCAGCTGTGGAAGAGAACATAAGCTTTTCCCCTGCCGTATCACAGAACTGGCTTTGTAACTTTGCCATCTGGAGGAAACGTTAGATAGTGAATCACTCAAGTTACCTAGAGGAGCCACCCATTGTTATGGAAGGGGCGAATGCTGCAGTTACTCATGTTTAGCAGGTGCCAATGAAATGCATAAAGACAATTATAAGCCATCATCTTTGAAGTATGAGAGACCAGACTGCAAGGTCTGAGATGAAGAAAGTGCTTTACACTTTGAGTAAAATCCAAGATGCATTTTTAACCGACTAGAAGCCTTTGATCAGTTTGCACAGTGTGTGAGAGAAGCCAAACAAAACCTCCTGTGGAGCTACCAAGGGAAATGCAGGTGCAGCAGCTATGCAGAGTATTCTCATACTGTGAGTCCTAATGGCCCCAGACATGCAAGGAACTGTTGGCTGCAGGAGATTGTCAGAGCAGAGGTACAGGAGGATTTTCCAGATCTCTTGCTAAGCAGATCCAGGGACCAATGTGAACAGCAATTTTTCACCTTTTACTGTGGGGAAGATCAAAAAGTCTTGAGCAGATAACTAAAAAATTAGTGCTCTTGAAGTGCCAGGAGACATTAATGGAAACATAAGCTGTAATTTGAGATAAAAGAAGGCATTTTTAGAATATTGAATGACTAGACCTTTTTTCTTAAATTCTATTGCAGAGTTGGCATGTAAGAGAGAACAGATGAATTCTCATTTATCTCCCTGCAGCCGGGCACATTGTGCATGGTAAACACTATTAAAAACAACAAACACGAAGTAAAAACGGAAAAGCAGATGGTGAGGAAGGATACTAAAATCAATCAACAGATAGTCCTAAAACTGGGGGAAACAAGCACGAAGTCTTTTCAGTGTATCCAGAAACTTGCCAGAATACTCACTTCTTATTGCACAATAGTAAAAAAAAAAGCAGATAACTGACTTTGCAGAACAAGAAAAACATTGAGATTTCATGAAAAGAACCGTGGGGAAGGGTTCTATTAAGAGAGAGTGGGACCATCACTTAGCTAGCCTCACAAAAAGAAAAGAGCTCACAACACTCTTTGCCATAAATTGAAATCAGTAACACAAAAAGCAAACCCTGAAAATGAATCGAGGTGAGAATTTCCTATGATGTTTGGAATTGATGCTGCAGTAGAAGTTGGTAAATAGCAGTCATTTTACAGTAACACCCTTCCCCACCCAAGGATACCTCCAGAATAATAATAAAAAAGATATTGGGATAGTTCAAGTAAGATGGAAGACAAATTCTAAATAATCATACTTTTTAAAATAATCATCATTTTTTGGCTTTGCATCAGGACAGAGTTTGCAGTTGCCAGCAAATCACTTGAGAAAAAAGATCTTTTAGAGAAGATTCAACACAACAATTTACTGATAGAGCTAGAAAAATTATCCAAGGTTTGTATTCTTAAGTTCAGTCCATGAAGGCAGTAGAAGCTGGATAGTCAAATTAGGCACTGAGGCACCCATCATAGACTGAGGTCAGGGCCCCTACAGAAGTCAAGGAAGCTGCTTAGGAGACTGACAATCGGGGACTGAGAGTCTGATGAGCAGGAAAAGTGATGGGCAAAAACTCTCTTTCAAAAGAATAAACAAACTAAAAAGTGTGTTCACTTGTGAAAAGGCACAGTTTGAGGAACCTGATTGTTTTCAGTACCATACCTCAGGAATGAAGCCATTTCTGCTAAGTGGTCATTTTTTTTTTTCACTAAATTGAAATTGCAATTACACAGATGTTCTGTGAATGCATCTTTTAGTTGTGCTCTAAATAATGCCCCACTGTCAGGGATGTGTCAACAGTATATTTCTCACTTTTACAAACTTGTAGTCATTGGAAAACTGCTTTTTCGGAACACTTTCCTAATTATGGTTGGAGAGGGAAAAAAGCAAACAAATTTGTAAGACCTGTTTGATAACTGTTCTGCCCTTGAGCTTATTCAAAGAGCTTTGAAAGGTTGTATTCTGTCACATGAAACCATAATGTGATGTGACCCATAGTCTGCATATTAGTTTCCTTCATGTCAAGACAATGCAATGCAACATAACACGTTGCTTAACACACCACACTGAAATATGATCAGTCAAAAGCTTAAACTACGCAATCATGTAAAAGTTGAGGTGATCATTTCCAATAGCTACATTTGTAGGCCCTGATGCAGGGAAAATAAAGCCAAGAGTTCAAGCCAGTTTATTCTCTGAAAGCATTAAGAATATGTGAACGATAACTGTGTGCATAATTCTCACTGATTTCAGCAGTTTACAACCATTTTGCTTTGCAGTCTTCCAGAACAGAATTTTTCCCTGAACAGGGACACTGAAATAAGTATTTATTGACAAGTAGCACATTTCTTGCCCTAGACATACTTAAATTTCATTCCTTCATGTGCTTCTTTTCTGTTTGAAAGATACAGAAGCAGCTTGTTAGCAAAAAAAAAAAAAAAAAAGAGCTTCAGACAAAGCAGATGTACTCTCCTGAACAGGGACAGGGAAGAAATGCTTTTCTGGAGCACAAGTGAAGAACAAATGGTGCCTCTGTCTTTTTGGGTGGGTAGCGGAGTAAGGAAAGGAATGGTTAGGTCCTCCTTTTCATTAAGCTCCTTTTCATTTGGATGCAAAGCCATAATCTGTTGGAACAATTTCTGTAGAAAAAAATGCACAGTCATTGAAATAGAAATGTTTTATGAGACAATGTTGTTATTGATGACACTTTTGGTGAGAAATATTTCCTTTAGATTTTCTACTTTGCTACACATCGTTTTGAATTTCTATACTATACCAAGATGTTAATTTTAGTGTCAGGATTTATTAGGTTCAACCTCACTGAACTGGGGACAAAGAAAAGTGGAACAGTCACACTGCATTTTGGAAAAATGTAAGAGACAATTAAGTTCCTTTATACAAGAGTCTGGAAGCACAAAGCCAAAAAACAGGCACATGCAGAAGCATGTGGGAAGGGTGTTTCATTGACTATTGTCTGGGTAAAAGGCCATGTGAGATGCAGCAAGAAAATATCCCGGAAACAGAGGCAGAAAAGGGCATTAAGCCAAGGATACACTCAGAATGAATGCTAGGCGTATGATCTTGATATAAATTCAGAGAGTAAATGTTTTGGATTAAGTGTCAAATAAAAAAGGCAAAGAGTGTCAAGTAAAGAACTGTGGGCAAAGAAATGGTTTCCTGAGATTGGGTAAACAAAGCTTCCTGCATTCTCTATACACAGGCAGAACCACAGCGAGGATACCTGGGTCCATTCCTTTTTTCACCTCATGGCTGCAACTAAACACTGCATCCCATATAGTGATCAACCACTGAGATCCAAAATGGGAACAGTATTTTATATCAATGTGCGTTATATCAAATAATACGAAAATCAAAATGAAATTAATCAAAACCAACAAAATTTAAATGAAATGCTTGACTCTATCAAAATGGAATATTTTGACAATGCTGGTGAACTCAGATCAAAATGTTTCCAAATTTTCATTTTGCAGGGATTTAGAGCTTTTTCTTGGAAACAGGTGTGCATTGGTTTCTTTTTTTTCCTACCTTGGAAATTCAAGCTCCTGAGAATCTGTCATACTGTAAGTATTCTTGTTTTGATGTTGCCTTGGCTAAGAAGATGTATAAACTTAGATAACATTGTGATCAAGACATTTTCTTATCTGCTCTTATGACTCACTGAAGCAACAGTCTGCCTTACAGAAGAAACCCTTAGCATTAGTTTCCAAAGCAAAACAATTGCTATGTATTACTAGAACGTGGCAGCAATTTCTTTTGATGGCTAACACTGTTTTTGTTTGGGTTGGGTTTCATTACATGTAGGAAAAGCTCCACATCTTAGAATAAGTATTATAAAAATATCTGAGAATTACAGTGTTGCATCCAGTGTGCTGGGTCATAAAGGGCGGGATTTCACTCACAGATTATTCCCAAATGCACTACTTCTTTGTGTGTTTCCTTGCACATTCTCTGTAGCAGGTCTAACAAGTAGATGTGCTTCTTGCTACACTCATGGGAGAGCTCAGTTTAGCCCTACTTTTCTATTATAAAAAGTATACACTGTGCATTGGCCGTGCATGAAGATATTTGATGTGAAAATCCTGTCAGTTTTCTGCTGTTCTGTACATCCACAGACCCATTTAATAATTTAATATGTTCTCCCCCCTGTTATTCAGAAAGATATCATATCCTGCATAATGGGAAAGCATTAAAATAAAGTTCACATATTAGCAAGACTTAGGCATGGTATCTGCACTCAGCGTGGCTGAAATAATTGAAATAAAGCAAATGAGAACAGCAAACAAGCAATTCTGACAAGCAAGTGTATCTTAAACTCCCATTTTCAAATCCAAGAACACAAGGAGGTAGAAGACCAACCGTGTTCAAAATTGCCATTGACCTCTGATGGAGAACAAATTACAGTAAAGGGTTAACACTGATGATTTTTGAAGCGAATGAGGAGAAACTTCTATTGCTGCTTTCCAGCCTGTGCATTTTGCTAATCTATATTTGGCTTCCATTGTAACATTCTCCTTCCACATAGCAATGCATTTGGAAAAAGTGAATTTTTGTCACACTGCTTGCCAAGTATTTTAAACTGACACCAGCTATGACTAATGACAGTGCTGGAATGTGCTGTTCTCAGTAGAATAGAGGCCTGTACAGACCTAGGAGTTTCCTGGGGTCCAGCTTCTGTCTGTTCAGGGGGCTGGTGCCATACAGCAGTGAATGATGTTCAGAGTGAACCAGCTGTATTTCCTCCAGACTGGCTTTTCGACCTCGAATTCGCTGAAAGAAAACAGCAGAGGCCTACGATATTCCACTGACAATATTTAGGGAGAAAAAAAAAAAAAAGTAAAGGTCCGAAATAACATTTAGTATGATTAATAATGGGTTGAAATTGCGTCATGCAGGAATGTGACACTGATTTGTTTATTAAAGTAATGCTATATGAAAAACAAATGCATGTGTGGTTTATCACAAATGCTTCACTTAAGTCTTAGCAGAGTTAACTTAATACAGGGTTTCACATACAAGAAAGAGAAAAGATTCTGCCTCTTTTCTACATTATATTAAGAGATACAAACCAAAAGGTGAAATATTTCTTAGGTAAGAAAGCTAGCTAGAAAAATTCAAGTTTAAAGAGCAAAAATTTATTCACACCTGTAAGCTACGGATGTGTTCTGAATGAGGATTAATGTTTTTTGCATTACTACTAGTATTTGTGATTTATGCTGTTAAGAAGAACATGATAACAATGAGGAGAGCCAGGAAGAAGAAGAAAATTGAAGTTTAAATGTTTTAATAAAATATTTATATATCTTTTTATTTTTTTAATGTATGTTTGATATGCCAGGATGATTTTTGCTGTTACACATGCAGACTCACTTGCTTTCTTACATTTTTGTAAGTGGAGTTTGTCTCTGTTTCTCCAGCCTGTACTCTCCCCACTAAAATCAGTGTTAAAAAATCTGGGATGTCTTTCTATAAATCCATCAAAATTTAATCAGTTTTGGAAGGAAGGAAGATAGGAAAGAAGGAAGAAAAGGTTAAAACTAATACTTTCTCATTCAGCAGGTCTGGTCCTTGTATGTATTTGGAATTATAGCTTGTCATAAAAATATTTACTCCTCTGCTTGTGCTAGTGCTGCACAGCCTTTGCAGACACAGCAACACAAAACAGCTTTTGTTCAGGTTTAATAAACAGCACTGTCAACAAAGTTCTGGTCCCAAGATCACCTTTCCTGTTGTTATTGGGTAACGTAGAGAGAAAACAGCCTATTTTTAAGGTCTTGGACTCTATTTACAGAGATGGTCCTTATGATCACCCGGGGCAAAACCTCTCACAACTTAGACTGTGGATCTGTCAAGGTCTAAAGATAAACAGGTGCAGAAGTTATCTAAATAGACCAACCTATTTTTAATAGACTGATTAACCTGTTACAGAAATAGCACTCAATTCTAGTTTTCTTAGAGGTTAAGTTGTAATTCTTATTATATCCATCAACCTACTCATGCACATCAGAAGGCACCAACTCTTTCACTAGGAGAAGAAAGCAATTTTATAAATATTAAAGAGAATGTGCACTGTGGAAGAAAGGAGCTGCCTAAGGGGTTTCAGAAGAACCATTCACAATTTATATTGAGTTAAGCAGTGGCGATTTTTTCTGACTAATCAGGAAAAATGTCCTAAGAGTTAGATCTAGATGACTGTGGAACAAGCTCCCCCTCAGGGAGATGGTGGAAGCCCTATTTCTTGCAGTGTTTAAAAATTGACTGGACACAGCAGTGGAAAAAACATTTTAGGGAATGATCCAAGAACTAAATGACTTAATAAACACTTTTTCATCTCTAGTTTCTTCAAGCCTCTCCCAGTCTCACATGAGAATTTGTAGCAGTGCACTCACATCCTTTTAACACACAGTTGCGCAATCAAAATCAGCACATTATGTTACTTCATGGAGTCAGTAAGCTCTGTAATGGTTCTTCTGGGTCAGATAAAATGTTTTTCTTCACAAGTGAGGTGACTGGTAACATTTTTTGATTCATCCATTCTCGTTAAGGTCTATGTTTCTAATAAGCTGCTTTAAAAATCTATATACCCAATTCTCCACAGCAAAACTGGGAAGGGAGGCTGGCTTTTAGGACAGCTAAAACAAATGTATAAGAAAAGTAAAGAGGTATTTTATGAAGGTCACATCAAAGAACCTCGAGTAAAATACTCACTCTCTGGTCATATATTTTCTACAAGTTATACAAAAACTCTTTAAGAGATGTTAAAGAGAGTTAATTGTCTGGCTCTTTTTAAAGTGCTGTTAAATGCCATATCACTTTAACTATAAAAATACCCACAGCTAGTTTTTCTTACAACAGAGAACTCTGTGATATCCTATGGCATATAGTGATTTGCACTAACAGAGTAGAGTCTGCAAGTGGCCTTGCCAAAATGTTTTGCCATCAAGCTACCTACTACCCAATATTGCCAGCCAGATTCTCTAGGGCAGAAACAGGTTTGGTGCAGAAATCAAATAGCACCGAACAGGAGACCCCATTCCAGGCTGCTCCCAGCAGTGAGGTTCTTGGGGCACAGCCAACAGCTGAGCTGCCAGGGCAGGCACAGCCCAGAGCTGCTTTTTCTCCACAGCTTCTCCAGTGCTCACCTTGAGCATTTTCAAACACATTTACACAGTAAACAGCAGGAGGAAAGGGAAGGGGAAACAGTGCACATCTCTGTGCTGTTTCTGCATTCCCATCTCCTCATTTTGGTTCCTTTCACCCCACCCTTGCAGTATCTCTGCCTGTCAAGCCATTTTCAATAACATCAAAATTCCAACTATCTAAGGGTCTACCCAGAGGAAAAACTAATTGATATTAAAAATTAACTGTATAATTGCAAAGAACAGTTGTTCTTACTCAGTGATGTCAGGATTTAGCAGATCTGCAAAGCCACATGCCAATAAGTCTGTTGCCAGATCTGGAATCATGTAATTTCCATCATGCAAAGCAATATTTCTGGCTGTCACTGGCATGAGTTATCAGACAACATAACATATGCATTCGTATACCTTTACACCTACACTTTTATCCACAACTTTTTTAAAGTCTTACTTAATTTTCATAGGCCATGGTGGTATCAAAAGCCTCAAATGTAGTAGAAAGCAGAAAACTGGCATAAAGCCAATGAGAAAGGAGAAATAGTATAGGCGAACTTAGGAAAAGTATTCGTTTCATTCAGGGGGATTTGAATGCTACATCCATCCATCTACTACATCCTTAGTAGAAGGCAAGTCATCCTTTTCTATTGTGCATGACAATTTGTGTGTTGGCTTTCTCCTCTGACATACGCAGTTCCCTCATCAACAGAGACATTTATACATCTGAGGAGAGCAAAATACAACACCTGAGTGCTTCGAAAAATCAGTCTAGAACTAGACAGATATTCTCCCCACAATGGGAAAATGCTTTCACCTTTCACAGAATTTAAGGTCAAAGAGGACTGTCTAGTCTGGTCCTGTTTAAAACAGACCATTAAAGTTTCACTCAGATAACCTCTATTAACCTGAAGATTTTGGTTAGACTTTCAGCAGACTAAACTCTTACACAGTCAGAGATTCAAAAAGACAAAGGTGACACTGCCTGTTTCTCTCTGCTAAGCTAACAGGAATTGTTGACATAGCTTAAGGAGTATTTCTCACTCAGGTCTCTCAGTATAAGGTGACCATTGCCTTTACTGCAGCTATTTGTATGGAGATAGTGTCTCTGAAATTCCCTTAGGCTATCTAGTTCGTAAACAAGGTCCTCAGAGTTTTTACTGGTTTTCTGGGATTTCTCATAGATGTTAAATTCTCTCTTGTTTTTAAAAATACACACAGATAAGGTGGATCTTTGGCCAGTCAGTACACCCACATCGCTTGCTCTCTCTCCATTATTGCAAGCATATCTCTGACACACATGCATTCACACAGAGATGCATTTACTCTCTTCATATGTTTTGGTCCTCCAGTGCCTAACCTGAATATGTTCAACACTACAAAGATTTTGCTCTTCAAGACTAAATTTTCCTGTATTATTTCTTCTTCAGTGGTAAACTGAGGTTCAGTGGATGGAATTTTTTCATATATTTCAGTCTATGTGGTCTGGCAGACTCAAAGGTTTTTAAATCTTTAAATTCTTTCCTTCTCTCTCCTTCGGTCCATGAGATGTGGACAGCAGGAGGTGTAAGATGGCTCCCTAATCCAGAAAACTACCAAAATTCAGATCAAATTCCAGGCTGAAAAGAAAAATGTTGCTGGACCAAAGTCCCTACAGGAAGTAGAGGTGGGGGCACAAAGTGGGACCGTGTCTACATTCTTCTTTTCTTTTCTAAAACTGTGCTGATCCGTGTAGCCTAATGTCAGTCATGTGTGCATAAATTATGGCCCCAAAGGAGTTATGTAAATACTTCCTCTCCCTCGAACAAGTAGAAAGCAGACACCACTACCAAAACATAATTCAGTCCTTTTTTTCATCCCAAAGGTAGGGCAGATATGCATTGCTCTTTACCAAGAGAAAATTGCAAAAAAAGATAATGGATGTTTTTATGCCAATCTTTGCATCTCTTAGCTCTCCTGTTCTGGTGCTGCATTTGATAATAATCTGTTCTACATCTGTCAGCCTTAATGAACACAGAATAGATATTTCAGTAAACACACACAGAACTTTTAAACTAATGCAAAAATATTGCATCTGAATTTTATTTTTCCAATACTTATATACCAGGACTATAAAAAAGTCCACTATGGGGACAAATTACTCCACTTTCTTGCCCTGGACTCAGTCAGGGACTAGTCTCTCAAATCCAGCTCTCCAGGGCTGGCTACGGTGTGAATGTGTTTCTCCTTTGTCTTGGGGAAGCTGATGGGTGAAGTAATCTATCTATTTGGAAAAGTGATATGATTAAAAAAAATTCCAAAAGCTATAACTAGTTTCTCAGTTTAGCAAAACCCCTCTAAACTGTTGCTTGAATAACTCTAGAGCTCAAATATCTATGGATAGAAAGTCAAAACACAGTCTGGAGAAGCAAGTCCTTTTGGCTGTGTCTGCAGCAGTAAATCAAGCAGTGTCAGGAAACATTCCCAGGCAGAGGAACGCAATCATCTCTACTATTAAATTGCTAAAGTGGTCCTTCACACCGTTTTGGCTGAGCAGCCGCTAGCACTCTCCCAAACAACTCCCAGACATGGTTTGGTCACTGGCATGGGCCAGGGAGCATTCCTGGTAGTATGAACATGGGCCTTTCCATGCCACTTGGCCGCAGTGGTGGAGAACAGTCCCAGGCACATTTTATTTTGCAGTGAAGACACAGCTTTGAGTACCCCAGTCAAACCTTGTTATGATTTTACCAACTTATATTTTAAAAATGCTATATATGGGGGCAATACGAGCAATATGTATAGGTAATAGATTCAGCCTAGATTAATCTACCTAGATTAATGTTAACTGCAGCAAGCATGGTGTCAGCCCAGAATATATGACTTCCATTGTCCCATGCTCAGTTAGAGATGATGGTTTTCTGTGCACTTGGCCAGTGATCTCTCCAGGGCCATAGACCTGAGTTGCATGAGAGGGGTTAATTCAGACCACATGATTTAGGAAACATATTTTCTCCCTGCTATAGATAAACAAAGATCGTATAGATATAGATTGTTCATTTTCATAGGAGTTTCCTGTTAGATTAAGAAAATAGGGAGGTCTCCCTGGCACAAGCTTGTGGCTAAGGATACACACGTTGCAAGGTAACAAGACCGGAGCTACCTTTGGCTGAACTAGCGTTGATCCTGAAACTCCTCATCAGACAAAGAGTGGGACTGCAGCCCTCTTGTGGGACTATTGTTTTAGTAAAAGAGAAAAAAAGGGTTCACAGTCACTGCAGAGGATTTCCTAAGTGGCTGTTGCAGGTTGCTGTTCCTAAGCTGCCCTTCAGACTTGGTGCATGAGGCAGTGCATGTGACAAAACATGACTAGCGATCTCCCACCACTTCTGACAGAAACCGTGAGAAATTATACTGAGAAATTTTATTGAGAAATACTAATGTCCATGAGAGGGCATTCAGAAGTCAGTAAAAGAGACAGTGCAGTTGCTTGTGATGCTTTGACTCTGTGTCATCGGTGTGGTATATTCCAGAATTCAGCTTAATGGTGGCTTATTGTTTCTTGAATAATGCAATAACCGCTCCTTTAGTGACATGAGTCATATATTCAGCCGAGTAACGTTTCTAAAGAATCAGAGCACCAGTTAAGTGAATCACTGCAGTCTTCCTTATTTTGAAAAGTGAGCAGATTTAAGGATGTGTTTGATGTCAAACAAGTGTTAGAGAATTCAGTGAAGCAAAGGACAGATCACATCATCAAATATAATCCTGTCTTTAGCTACATAAGAGGATCAAGATAAACACCAGATCTATGCACCAGCTTCACACTGAGGTTCCTCAAAGTTTTATCATCAGAGTTTACATTTTGACAGCTTGTTTCACATTCCAGCCTCATTTCAAAGCACACAATGGGAGTCAAAATTAACTGAATGCCATTTGACATGAAGTGACTTATTTCCTCTCTGCCCACTCACTGGATTTTGCAAGACCTAATAGGCTATATTTCTGGTTTTGAAATTGCAGAATTGTTAGAGGAAACTTTAAATCTTCCAGGAACTATTGGACAGTATGCACCTCAGACTAGCCTACACCACTCTTCCTATTTACACCTTTTGCAGATCCACACAATTTACTGTTGGGCAGTATCTGTTTATTACTGAAGAAAGCAATACATAATAGCACATTGAGTTTTACTTGCTTTCTCTCCTTTTTTCTTTTCTTTATAATACGGGTCCTAAGTCAAGAAGGTAACTAGGCCTTATTTTAGTAGAGCACTCAGCTGTGTGTTTAACTTACTCCTTAAGTATGTGATCCCACCAGTGAAACCACTCATGTGATATGTGGCCTTAAGGGCCTTGCTGAAAGAAAGTCTTCTTGAAGACTGAAAAAATTATCCAAGCTAAAAAAAAAAGTTAGCCTGTTAGAGTGCTGCCATCTAGTTAGATGAGTGTATACAACAAATCCATTTATAGTGCTTGCAATATCTCGCTGCCCAATACACTAGGCTACCTGCTGAAAATCTTTGTGGGCAGTCACTAATAGCTAATCAAAGGGACCTATTGTACCAGTTCCTTTGGGTTTGTAAAAACCTAAGTATATAAAAAGAAATGTAATTAAAGAAAACAGAGTGTAAAAGCCCTGGCAATTTGGGGATCCTTCAAAACATAAGCAAATTTGTGTTGAACTTTGTTAACTTGTGCTGCAATGCAGTAAGCACCCTTAATTGCCACAGGCTTCTGCAGAAGTTGACAGTGCTGCACAACTCATGGGAAGAAATGAATGATAGGAAAAGGCTGTTTTTCAGTAACCCAATCATATATGAAACTCAGAGCCCATATTTGATTTAAACATGGTGTTTTAATGTACAGTTTTGTGAGGGAAATCAAAGCAGAAGAAAGTTCCATATTTGCTCTGATATTGTCTAGAAGATTGCATTTGAATGTCTCAGGTTTTGACTTGGTACCCATTGTACACCAGGCAAATAAAAATGCTATGAAAACAGACTTTAGAGTCTGAAACAAGGCAAGATGCAATGTGCTTATGGAGTGATACAAGCTACATTAAAAAAAAGCAGTGTTCTATGCTACTAGAGAAGTAAAATCCTTAGCTGCTTGAAAAAGTTAAGGACTCTGCTGCTGAAAGGACTGGACTTGCTGTTTGACTACTGCTTGTCTACCTTCCTATATCAAGGTGAGGAACACAGTCATGTCTGGATTTTATATTCTGATGCATGTGGGTAAATGACTTTCATTGTGTAAATTCTTTGTTTGTTGATTGGGAAGTGTGCTTTCCTAAAATGCATTATTTTAATATTGTCAGTTAAGTCCAAATAATTTCTAAGACAAATTACTCTCTTATTACAGAAGTAAGACAGATTTAGGATTTAATAAACTTGCTGTTTACTTTAACAAGTCAAGTATCTGGTCTTTATTTTTTATTACCTCGCACTTGTTTAGCAACCCAGTTTCTTGCAGCCTTGACCAGATGCTTTGGATCCTTCCAGCATGTTCAGGGTGATTAGCATAGTTGCCACACATACACTGGTGTTTCAGCATCAGACTGTCATACACAACACCTTTGGCACAAAGACAGCACAATAAGAAACAGTAAAACAAATGCAAGTTATACTCTTCCATTTCATGCATAATATAGCACAACCGGATCTTATTTGTCAGTAAAAGCAAGATGAAAATTCAGGATCTTAATTCCCCTTTACTCTGGGAGATTCTGGATTTTGAGTTAAAAGGTACACCTTGTGATGCTGATAAGGTAAAAATGAATTCTAAAGAAATTATACTAATGAACACAATTAACTGTAAAGAAGGAAGGAAACCCAGTGGTGTCTTGTTAAAGCTTTCATGGCTAGAAAAAATATCAATCCTATTACTGAATCACTTATTTTCTCTTTCTTTAGTGGATATGGTCAGTTAAGGCTGTTAATCAATCTATATATAACAAGAAAAGGCAATATATTCATAGCAGTGTAAGGAAAATCATTTAGAAAAACCTTTTAAAATAAATTTTGAAATTACAATGCCACTCTGTATTTGTACTGCTTAACTAATACAATATTAATTCTAGATCTCAAGGCGTATCATATGAAAATTTCAGAGAGTTGCAGCAGTGGCAGCCAGAGTCCTTTTTCATTAAAATGAAAAGTTTCACCCACTACTCAATTAGGACCAAATCCTGTTGTTAGACTGCAATGTAAGGTTCCCTTTGAATTTTCTACGCTTGTTTATCCAAGGACAGAACAACTTTATAAGGAACAGCTATCAATATCACGTTGCTCTGTAGCTGTGTGTTGGGAGCAAAAGAGAAATTTTAGCGGGTAGGCTGGAGCTAAACTCAATTTTCAAGGCTTTCAAACGAAGTCTGAAACACTGAAAAATTATTTTATTTATCTACTTGTTGTTTGCATTTCCTTCAGAAGTGTCTGGAACAGAAAATATTTTCCTTACCCCTATGAACCATTTTCATTTGGGAAACATTTGGATTTTTCTTCCCCTTATAGTCGAAAGGGACTCAAATTAACAATTTCTCCAAGCTGCAAAACTTGGCATTCCAAACTTCTTTCTTATGTGCCACCACTACTGGGATGCCAACAGAGTTCTGGGAAAACTGTGTTAGCCTGCTATTGAAAAGTCAGCCAGTGAAGAAAATACAAAATTAAAGTCCAGATTCAACAACATGTTCAATACCGCACTTATTCAGCAGAGTTCTTGAATGGATATTGAACTTTAATAAAAGTGTTTAAAAACTCTGTTGAATAAGGGTCTGTATACACTGTGGGCAATGCAAATTAAGGTTCTGAGATAATTTAGTTAGAAGCCAGCCAGAAATTATGTTGCTTTAGAAATATTTATGCTGCCATATTTCTTAGCTCGTGCACTTTAGNACAAAATAATTCATTAGCAATAAATTTTTGCATTTACTTTCTTGGTTTATTTTCTTTCAAAGAAAAAAAAAGAAACAGTGAAAATCTGGAGCTAATAAACTAATGTAGCTTAAAATCTTTGCTGGCATTGTCAAAGCGGTTAATAATTTCCTTTCTCTGCAGTTATTTGCACTGTACTGTTTATAAGCTTTGCTGCTCTATCATCAGGTCTTATAAGTTATCTGAAATAGCAAGTATGCACTGAAATAAGTGCATGCTCACATACCTTGCTTTCCTTTTCTTAGCACCCAGAGTTTTGATTTCTACAGTCTGTTGCACACCCAGACTGTACAGTTTGCCAGTGGTCATTATACCATTAGATAAGAAAACTCGCCCTCCCGTCGCCCTGCCCAAGAGAGAAGGTGTTTAGATGCTAAATGTACATGCATCAGGACTTTCAGAAGCACTTAGGCAGAGTAGGCAGCTATATCCAATGGATTTGAGTGGAAACACTTGTTAAATATTAACAAAAGTAGCTGAAAGTTGAAAGTATCTCCTTTCTGCCACTCTTTCAATGAATGTTTTATTCTAATTATCAATGTTTCCAACAGGCTTAGGTTTGCATAGTCCTAACTGCAGTTAATAAAATTACTAGATATATATTTTACTGTGTTATTGTTATACAGAATCAGTGTTATGTACTAATGACACTTTTTGATGACCTATATCAGGGTTGCAACTAAATAGTGGTTTTGAAGTGAAATGCTGAAACTGTGTATTCAGGATGCCTCCTCTGGTTGACATAAACATCCCCTTCTCAGTGCACTAGTATTTTTTCCCAAAATAGAATGTAACTAAAGATGTAATTTCATTGTATGTGAATTATTTTTTCTGAATCAAAAATCAGTTTAATCGGATCAGGTCAGTATTGCATGGCAGAAACATCTACACCAAACTTTTAAATAGTAAGAGATTCACATCACTGAGTGTAAATTTTTTTCTAGCAGGATTAATTGACTTAAGAAAAAACTGAAATATATGTTTTCATTTATAGCAAGCATCTAAATTGATTTAGGATGTGCAAGTAATTCAGATGTGTGGCTGCTGGTCATACAGCACATGTGCTTGGTACAATACCACAATGCAGCAGTAGAGCTTACTGCTAAAAATAGCCTGTAGGATTTCCCTAACAGGATTCAGCCAATAATCTCCCCACCCCCACAAAAAAGAGAGAGAGGGAGACAACTGTTTTCAATTGCAGACTGCTGTGAAATATTAATAAAAGATGGTTATTCTGTCCCTCCAGAACAAATGCCTACAGCCAGATTCTGCTCTCAGATTCCTTGTGTAAATCTGAGCCGCTCCACTGAGACTGGTGGATCTATTCTGGATTTACACCAATATTACTGAGGTCAGAATGTGGCCCTGGTGACAGACTGAAATGGTGGCACCACTGAACCATATAATGATAGAGGACACAGGACAAAAAAACCAGAATTTGCATTAAGTCAGAAAAAACAGGGTCTTCCTGGTGGGGACTCCCTAAAATTCATTCTTTTCTGAAGTACTTTATTTGGGTCAGCTTCTTTTAATGATATTTTAAACAGAGGGGAGAACAAGAGACCTAAAAACTGTTGGCTAACAGCATGCTTTGAAGAAGGTGAAATGTCCTGGAGAACAACAATACCAATAAGAAAATCCAAGGGAAGAATATCTAATAAATTATTCGGAAGAAAAATCCAAACTAAATAATGTCAAATATTCTGTAAATCATCTAAATGATCATCAAGTAGATTTTACATTTTTTTTGCACCTTTAACTGATAATCTTAGGCATACACTGCGTATATATTGTATAGCTCTCTCACAACTCTGATCCCCTTCAGATATTTGGCTAAGAGCATTTTCTCTTGTGACTCACAGAAATACAGGCTCATTTTGATCCCTGTGTAATGTTCTGCCACAAGAGTTTTCCTTCTACCTTTTTTCTCTTCAAAGAATATATTATCTTTAAATGGAAAAAAAACCCAGTAAGAAATAATTCAAGGTAGGGAGGTGTTTTTACATTAATTTCTAAGGTCTGATTTTGATGTCACTTCATGCTGTACTATAATTTTCTCCATTTCCACCCACCCATTCCTTGCTTCCATGCTTTTTGAAATGGTAGTGTTGCAAATGCTGTGGGCAATGGCTGGTTGCATCTTGTGCTCTCTTAAGGGAGCAAATCATACAACCACAGGATAGCTCAGATTGTAAGGGACCTCCAGAGGTCTGTAGTCCAACCCTCTGCACAGAGCAGGTCAGCAATGCGATCAGACCAGGTTGCTCAGGGCTTTCATCCCAAAGGATTTTGGTAACACTGTATAAGAATAGATAAAAATTGGGTCTGGCTTGCTTTCCTTCCACTGACCAATAAATAAATCCAGACCATCCAGACCCAGGAAATACTATGCATGAATAAAGCCATTCTATACCATATCATATCATACCATACCATACCATACCATACCATACCATACCATACCATACCATGCCATGCCATGCCATGCCATGCCATGCCATGCCATACCATATGTTAATAATACACATTTCAGTCTAGTTATTCACATAAACTGTATTAGAACTGTTGATGTTGCAAAGTCTCTGTTCATTGTTGCTCCAAAGGTGTTAATCTCATAATATAGAAAATAACTCTATTTTCAATGTACTCAGAAAGTGCAGTGATAAAGGTTATACATATAAGTCTGTAACCCTGGAGACATATCAGGGAAAGGGGTTTCTTCAAGCAGAAATGAAAGGCTTCATTGTGACTGCAGAGGTGTGTGCTCTGATTCAACAAAAGAAGAAACAAGGATTCAAGAACAAGATGTTTCAGATTTGGAGAAAGGAGTTCAGTGAAGAATTGAGAATCTCAGTTGGAATAAGACGCATTTTTTCTTTCTTTCCTTCTCGCTTGCTTTCTCTCTTTCCACTACAGTTGTTCATGTAGTATCACTCTGCTAAAGGGGTAAGGTTAAACTTCCTGTCTGATCTTAATATACCCTGACTCTGCATATGCACTGCACTCCATTGCAGAATCCGTCAGGCTTCCTTGTGCCAGATCTCATGCCTGGTATGTCCCATTTCCTGACACCATTTCTGTTCAGTGTTCATACTACATCATTACATTCCTTCTCTTATTCTTCTATCTCAACTTCACATTTTATTCCTTAATCAGTTCCACTGATAGCACAAGTCCCCAGATATATGCAACCCCCTTGACCCTAGTCCCCTTTCTGGGGACTTGTAAAGGGAGGTGTCAGTAAACCTTAGCAATCAGTCTGAAACAGCAGCCTTTACATTTGCAACTCTATTGAACTTTTCCAGTGGAACTGCTGACTTTTGAACAGGACATTGAAGCCTACACACAGTGAGCTCACTTTTGGTGTTCTCTGTGAATCTCTTAGAATGAGTTTACAATGTTTTGGGGACTCTATGAACCACAACTATAAAAACAGTGGTCTGGTTTAATAATCCTGCCTATACACAGCTGGTCTTTTTACAGAAACTCATGGAAAGTGAATTAGCATGCTTCTTTCTGTACAGTCCAAATGTTTGTTACCCAACAAGTGAAATTCCTAAATTGACAGTGTATTTACATAAGAATAAATTATGTCTTTAATCTTTGAATGTCAGCCTGCATCCATTTACCCCATTACTTGCAGTGCTTTAAGGATATCTCTTTTGCAGTTTTTTTCTTTAAAATAGGAAATTCTTGCTTTCCAAGTTCACATTCTAATTGGAAAGATGGGAGAACACACTGTCTTGCACAGTCACATACAGTGCCCATTAAGGACTCATCCTACATCAATCCATGGTCATGGCGTGAAGAGCTTTAAGCTTTCAGGGCATGGCAAGTTCTGCCAATCGATGTGAAGGAATTAATACTTCTGGCAGAAACCTGAATAAACAGTACCTCCAAGTATTCATTTCCCCTTTCTTGTGCACAAAGTGAAACTTTCCTTCTAACCATGCTGTAACGTTGTACTGAGATTCAGTGTCTTAAAAAGATGGATCCTCTTGCAAGGTTAGATTACCCATAATAAGAAATAGGGTTTCTGTGGTCATTTTTCTTCCTTTTCACTGAAGTTTTTGGGGGTTCTAATCACTCTGTTTTGGACAGCGCAGACCATACCAATAGGAGATGCTCCCTGAGTGACTGGACTTCCCAGGGCCTGACCGTAAAACCTTCCTCTGTAGAGATTCCACACAACTGCTGAAAGACACCAGAGTTGCAGCCAACAACTGCTTCTAGTCATGGCTACAACTTTGCTCCTTCTGTGGGGAAAGCAACCCTGTAGCATACACTGACTTGTCAAATGAAGATGTTGGGAAATATTGCAGCTTTCCTACTTACTGGTGGTCTTTCTTCAACTTACTGGTGGTCTCTTTACAAAATAGGCAACAAGAACACAGAGAAAAGAACCAGAGGATAGGGAAATGAAAGAAAAAGCTATAAATGACTTAAAGACACCAAAAAAGCACCTGTTTCTATATTGCCAGAGCCAGTCAATGATAATAATTTATGACTGTGTGAATATTAACCCTGTGATTTATCAACTGCACTGGTTGATTTGATGCCAGTACAGCATCATAAAACTGAGGAACGGTAAGGCTAAAACTGAATGCATTGCTGCAGGAGGTATTCGAGGCATTTAAATCTGTTGATCCTACATGAACAAACGCATTTGCCTTGCCTATTAAAAGCCGTCTTTAGGGAATCCTACCAGTCGTGTAGACATGCTGGCTGTGCTGGTCCATGGCTGGGTGAGGTAATATGGAATCAGTGGGGGAAGATGGGGTCCTGGACACTGGCCGATGTTTATCTAATCCCGCCATGCCAACTGTAGCCATCTGAGCCTGGTAGATTTGCAACTGGTGGACACGCCGATGCGCCAGGAACTCCTGTTTCCAAGAAAACAGCACAGTAGAAAGAAATGTGAGACGGGATCAAGTTAAGACACTGAGGGAAACATGTCAACAAATTAAGTTCATTAGGTCAGGGCTGTAATAAACAGTGTGGAAAAAAAAAACCCCAACAACTTACACCTAAGACCTAGTCAATAAATCCATTTAACAGATGTTTTCACACTGACAGTGTGGGCTGCTGACTTTGCTGGAGAGTAGGTGATGGCAGGCAACCTGTCAGTTCTCCCTGACAGAGGAAAAGATGGCTTCACATGCAGAGGCTTTTAAAAGACAAAGGTTTTTCTAGTATATTGAATACATGATATGATGTTAGAATATACACTTTATGACCTTACACAAATAAAAATAAAACCTTCCTACAGCACTGAAAATGAAAAGTCATGTCCTTTCTACTCAGTACCAAATACGCTGGGCAACTGTGAGTCAAGTTTCTACAGAGGACTCAGTTCCCGGAGCTCCCTGGAAAACAGGAACAATTTGCATACAGATTTTCACAAATCATTTAGAAATTCAGGAGTTGTTACATGAGAACCCGTTAGGGACCACCTTTTTTTGTCATAACTGCTGATGGCTGTAGGCAGTGCCAAACACCTCAGGAAAGGTAGGCAGGTGTGAAAAGACTGAGACAGAGCAGAAAGGAAGATTTCCTCCTCTGTTTTCTTTGTCAACAGATGGTGACTTTTGCTGACATGACAAAGGATGAAACCTTGCTGGAGTTAGTAGAAACTTTGGCATTCACTCACTCGACAGAGGAGGATTGCTTCGCAAGCCCTTTTTGTTTTTGTTTTTTGTGCGTATAGTCCTAAAACCTCAACAGAAAGTGAGTGCAAGAGAGAGCTTTCCAAACCACTTTGCAATACAAATTCAGTTGAAATTCACACTTCTGTCTTAGAGCTGCAGACTCTGTTTATCCTCACCTGGGCTCGGTATATATATATATATTTATATGAAGGCAAGTATATATACCTGGTGTATATTTGGCTTTTTTTTTAAACACAGTAACAGTTAGTGGTGCTGTACGCTGCTGTTTGGGACAGCAGCTTAGAAGCCTGGCCTGGCCAAGGAGGGATTGCTGGGTGCTCAGAGAGGTGAAGCAGAGTTCAGGCTGTGCGGGAGGGCAGGTGGGAGTACCCAGGAGTATCCCAGTCCCTCGTGCACTGCAGAATGAATCCACAGCTCATGGGAAGTGAGAATGTCTACCCTGCCTGTAAAGAAAGAGGCCTTTAAGAAAACAAGTGCTCATCAATAACAGCTGAAATGAGAACAAATGCTTTAAAAGGCAGCCTCAAAACCCACATTAATATCTAAGGTCACCACTTCAGTGAAAAGACATAAGGTCATGGGAAGGGTAAATCACATGGGACCTTGTTATAAGTGACTAAATAAAGAAAGAAAATGTGAGTAAGCAAAAAGAGATTTTACAAGAAGCGTCTTGAATTGGGGTCATTGAACCATTTCCCTTTCTTTAAATACAGTCCCCAAATTTTCCTATTGCTTTTTTAATGTATGATGGCAGGATGGTGTTATATATTCCAGGAAATATCTGGTGGTATCTGAACAGGTCTCTGTCCTTTCCTTATGTGTCCCCTGTGTCTGGTCTGTGTCCCCTTTCCTTATGAACATAACATAACTTAACATTCAGGATTTCTTCCCTGAAACGCCCAAGTGCCTTGTTTTTACTTAGTTTCACTAATTATTTTAATTGTGATAAATATTCAGAGGAGATATTTTTTGTGCTCCTAGGTATACACATCTTTTGTAACCTTTGTTGGAGGTGCATGAGATTGGAGAGGAGAAGCAAAGAATGTGTGGACACTATTGTGTTGAATATTTTCCCTATGGAGAACAGAGGCAGATAAATCCCTTGGTGAGGACTTAGCATTCACTTTTCTCAATGCTGCCTTAGTGCAGTTCAATAAAGGAGCCACAGGAGGTATTTTGCTCTCTGTGGCACGATTTCTCCCTGCATCCTAGGGTCAAGTGGTGACAGCAGCACCGTCTGTCTGATATAGTGTATTCACGATCTCCTGCCTATTATTCCAAAGCATGAGAGCTAGCTGAACAGTTTGGAAGAAGCCAAAGTCCTACCTGCAGAAGCCCTTCTTCACGTAGAGCTTTACTGCCATACATGAAGTCCGCAGAAAGGTTGTTATTTCTGCTCCTTTCGTCAACCTTATAGGTTGCATTCATTGCATTACTTAAATAGCTGGTATCTGTGTAGTTCTTCAGTCAAGGGGATTTTTGATACTTCCTTTCAGTGTTCACACTAACTAATGATAATTCATTAACTGACTTCACTTTTCTGATAATTACTAGAATACAGAAGACAAAAGGGTTTGTTCCCTATTAGAATGCTCTTCAAGCTAGTAAGAGTGCATCAGTATATTGTGGCAGGCTGCATTAAACACTATTAGTTAAATATACTTCTTAAGAAAATCTTGGAAATTCAGCTACCAGTGAGGGGGGATTCATACTGTGCACAAATGTTTCTGTTTGGACTTTTCTCAGTGCCAGTAGACTTTGAGCTCTGAGCCTTTAGAGCTGCCTTGTCTGCCTTCTTTTACTTTCAGACCTGAACTTCACTTGTGCAATACCTGCACAATCTTTTTCAGTGAAGCCATTCAATCAATATCTAAAATCTAATCTATCCAAGTCTCTGACCTGAAACAGTTAATTTAAGTGGGGTTTGAGGGGTTTTTTTGGTGTCTTGAAGAAGAAAAAAAGCAAAGTCTTGAACACTACAAAACAGGTTATTCGGGAAGATGTTCTTACTTTTGCTTATAAAAGATTAGGTGTTTGTGTCTATGTAAGCAATAGAAATAGCACTATTTTTCAGGCATATGAACAAATCAAGGTAATTTTTTAATGCTAGTCAACCTGTGTGGACATCACCTAAGAGTCAGCCAGACATATATTTCAGCAATTTGTCAAAGAACAAGAAGAAAGCCTGTTCTTGCTCTCCTATATTTTCCTGCTAAACTGTGTTTTGTTTATATCGTTCTTCCCTCCTCAAATGAAACCAGACACATACCTAGGTATTTGACACACATTTATCAGCATAATCAGCCCAGGGAAGGAGAATAAATTTGTGGATGGTTGGATAGAGAGCTGCATGACACCTGTTTTAATTTCTGAGGTCACAGAAAACTGTTTGCCTGTGAAAAACTTTTAAAATTTGTTAAAAGTGCAGTAGTAAGTCTCACAAGGCTTACACTGAGGCTTGCTTACACCGAGGCTTTCTTACACCCTCTGGTGACTTCCAGATCCTTTAACCATAATTTCAAAAACTCCAGGCATCAGCAAAGTTTGGTCTTGTTTAGGTTTTAGTCAAAGTTTTAGGCTAACTTCCTGATTAGGTTTCATTTTACAGACAACAGGCACTCAAGAAACACATATATTTTTTTTCCAGCCACCTACATATTTATGCTGTGAGCTGTTGAGATACTCAGTGTCACACAGACAAGTGGATTAATGCAATGAGTAATGTGGATAATCAACACACTTATCTGGCTCCCCAAATGCCCACCTGGCCTCTGGAAGGGATTAAAGCAACACAATGAATTCATCTTCAGGTTTTATGTGCTACAGTACTGCAAACACATGTCCATCTCTCCAGCAATATGACAAAAGCAGTATTTGCACATCTGCAGGGTTAGTGATTTGTGTGAATATATTTGGAGCATTTCTTAGGTAACCCGAGCCCTGCCTGCCCGGCATGGAGCCTGCTAGTTCCAGGTGCCTGAGATTAGTTCATTAGTAGAGGCAGGCAATTAGGGCCTCTGCTGAAGAGAGTGGAGGGTTATTCATCATGTTCCCCAGACCAGCTCAGGCTCTCAGTAATTATTTTGAGAGGATTTTTAGAATCAGTATCTAAAGAGAAGATGATCTTTTTAGAGGCATGGAAGGTAAATATTTGTTATTCTCTTAGTGTTGCTGTAAGGTTTGTTGTTTAGGAGAAGCTGGAATTAATTTGGGTTAGTGTGAATACTCCTTTCATGTAGATGTATGATTTGCACACATTTGGTGTGTAAATTTTGGTGCTTAATGTTCTTTATATTCAGAGGATTTTAATGAGAGCTACTTCCTTATTTCTACTGGCTGTGAGAACTGGTGATCCACAAGTGTATCCAGCTGGATTGTTAGATGGTCTATGTTGGATGATAAAGCATAGGTGAATTGTCTATGAATTAATGCTCTATCAAGGTATTATGTTTTGTGCAGAGAAAAAAATATGTGGGTTTCACTCATCAAAACTTTTTTTGCCTCTCAACAGTCTGCCTTTTAATTTAGTTTTATATGTTTATATTTAGTTTAATCACAGCTAAATAAATCCCGAGTGTTGTATGTCTGTACCATAATCCTAATCCTGCACGATAACCCTGCGTGTATGGGCATATGCACACCTCTCCTCAGGGTTTATGCTTTAGCTTTTTTTCATTGTGGTAGAAAACTATTTTCTTTTAAAAAATTCAAATTTGCTATTCCTAATAGCAAGATTATTGCTTACAGTCTCTCATGTACTTGTGGCTAGGTTTATAGCTCTCTGTTGTTGTGCCTCTACTGCATTCTACTGAAGTATGAAATGTGTGCTAATGTCTATGAACTGTTAAAAATCATTCACGTATCACCCATCTTCTCCTCCTCTTCCCTCCCTCCAAAACCTTACAAGGTTTTTCCTCTTAAAGCATTTTTTGGTGGTCTATTTGCTAGTTAATTTTTTCCTATCATTTCCACACTGTTTTCTGAAAATTACCCAAAGGACTGGTTATTACTGAAGAGAAAAATTACCTATGTGCTGCAGGAAGTTTTGCCCTAAGTAAGGGTGAAAACAAAACCCTGCCCAGCAGGAAGACCTACTGCCTTCCAAGTACTTCCTCTGTCTCCTTCCTCTGAAAGGTATTTCTGATGCCTGCTCTGCTGCCTTGTCTCATCCAGAGGCTCCTGTTAGAGGCCCTACTCCTTAGCCTTTTCCAGACCCCTGTTAGAACCATAGGAACAGAGTAATTTCAGGTCCTGCCGCTTGTCTTCCCCACCACCCTCTTTGACTTTCTGTCTTCCCAGTGCAGTTGTAACTGAATGCATTCAAGGGGCATCCAAGCCAGCCAGTGGCTGCATCCAGCAAAACAACCTCTACTTGCAGCAAACAAAGCTCAGTCCTTCTTTAAGGTGCCCAAGATGGCAGCCTTGGCCCAAACCAAAATTACATCATCCGAAGTCTGATTCAGTCAGAAGTCTTGGGCACCCAGGAACCTTCTCATACACTTCAGATGTAGCTAGTTAACAGTGCTTCAGATACCATGGACTTCATGAAAACATTAATAGGATTGACCTTGGTTATTCCCAGATGTGACAGAAAAAAAAAAAAAACACAAACCAAAAAACAAACAGAGATCAATGAATTCTTAAACAAGGAGTATTGAGACAAAAAGAGCTGTAGGTAAGCAGAAGTTGTAGAACTTTTGACCTAGGAGTTTTGGGAACTACTGTTCTGCTGGCTCTCCTCAAACAAAACCATAACTTGTTGTCTTTAGGAACTGAATAAAAATAGGTCATGAGATCTCCTGGAAATATTTGTATGTGCAAATATGAAAGTGCAGGAATGGCTTATCTCTGTCAATCTATCTAACCTAAAATAGAAATTAGTCTGAGGTATCCCTGAAAATGAGTATGTTGAGAGGTCTTCTTTTAAACTGCTCTGCCACTTAGAGAAAACCCATGACCAAGAAACCCTACCAATACTATTTCTGACAAAACCACATGTAAAGCCACAAACTTCCATGGTCATTCTTTCAACAAAACTGCAAAAAAATCAGTATCACCATCTGAAATATAGCCAGCCGCAAATTCAGAATCAGCATTTTTATGAAAAGTAAATAAATGGCAAGTACGGATACAGACACATAGAATGTGTAGAAATGCATTTAGATCAAGCAAAAGCATAGACAGGAAAAAACAGGGCAGCTAGCCTTGAGGCATCTGGGTATATTAGGTCACATATTATCAGGATGTTTATAGAATTTGGTTTTCTCTTGCTGTAATCCAAGGAACACAGTGTTGACTAGAAAATGGGTAAACAGAAATGAAGTTTTATCAGCTGAGTGTCGGGTTCAGATACAGAATAGTGGGATGAAAGCCATACTCCAGAACTGCCTAGAGTCCTAGGCAGAGAAGACTTGCTCTGAGCAGCAGGTTGCTGCATATAGTAAAACAACACCATGCCCTCTGCCCTCCTCTTGCCTTCTGGAGAACTATGGACAGTCTTATTCCAGCTACTGCCAAGGTAGGGCTTGGTATTTGGGGTGGCCCTATTGCAGTGACTGTCCAGGACATAGTCACCACCCCCAGCCAGCTTTGTTCTGGAGCAGCAAAGCTGCTGCTGCAGAGATGTCTACCCTCTCCCGCCATGCAGAAGCACCTTTGGGATGGCAAAACATGATATTAAAATGACAACATTTTTGTCAAGTGATCCAAGGACTAGGGGACGAGCAAAGACTACTAATGGGGTGACAAGAGTGTGGTCCTTCATCAAGTCATGTAGGATAGGATGCATCCATTCCCTGTCTTGGGGTACATGACCAAATGTGTGGGTCAGGGCTGGGGTTATACCCCTTGCCTCTGGTTGTGGGACATAACAGAAGGGTCAGGACTCTACCTTTTATCCCTACTGTTGCACTGAGAGGTAGGTGGGTTGCTGACCTGCGATTTCAAAGGGAGAGATGGTAAAACATACCTCCCTTGGATGGCGAGTTTCTGAAAATCTCAGCATCTAAACACAAGACATCCTGGTCCAGTGTAGGTGAAGAATCAAGATGGCCACATGGATTAAGAAATTTTCAGCTACCTTTGTGAAGAAATATGAGCCAGGCAGTCATTAAATTGAAGCCTGGTGTGATTAAGAAAGGAGTGATGGGAAATGGTGTCTGGGAGTGACAGTGAGCAGGGCCCTAAAGACAGAGCACTTTCTACTGGAGGGAAATTCCAGGAGTCCAGCGGAGCTGCTGGTTTCACTCTTGGTTCCTGCTCCTGTGAGACCTGCTTTCTTCACTCCTGACATTGGCAGGTACTCAACTTCTGTCACTTCTGCTGAAGTGCTGATTCTGCAGCCTATGCAGCACATATCCAAAGAAAATGCAGCACCTTCTCAAAACCTAGCACTCCTGGCTGAATCTTTTCTTCACTTTCTGAATGTCCTGGAGATTTAATGTAAATATATAAATAATTGGAGGTACAATGATGGAAGAAAGGGACCATCTGAACATCTTGTGTGGTGGTGCTGGGTTTTTTTTTTGGTTTTGTTGGTTGTTGGTTTGGTTTTTTTTTTAAAGAAAAAACAACCTCTTTAGAGGGTTCTTGTTACTTTATTACTTTTACTAGAAATACCACAAGACTTTCCTGAAGTCATTTGTTGTTTTCCAAAAAGAGACTACAGAGAAGTGCAGAAATGAATACCAATGGGAAAATACCGTTGTCCACGTGTCTTGCCTTAACTTTCAATATTAACAAGTATTTGTTTCTTTTACTTTGATATGAAGAATAAACTTTATAATAGCATTTAATGGTTGCAAACACCGAATCCCAGCAGCTTTCCCATAGTCATTCAGTTAAACTGTTTGTTGGCCAAAACTAATTAATGAAAAATCACCTGTCCCACCTGTTTCATTGTTCCAGGAAATACCACCCAACTCTCTTCAACTGTACTGGCACATCGGTTTGGTGTTACTTTATGCAGATCTTTTCAACCACTTCTATTTTTCTGCTGTTCACTGAAACTATTTTTCATAACAGACTTGTATCATTTCTTTTTAAGTGAAAAAATCATTAGTTTGGCCTTCATGCAGAGAAATTAATGGTCTCCAGGCTAAATTCAGCAGCAGCGCTGCTGAAGATCTGTGTGTTCTGCAGACTTCAACAGATTCTACTTTGGTTTGATAGGCAACTCTGCTGACTTTGGGATTTATTGTAGAGTTAATGGAAGTTACTTGAGTCTGACATATAAAGAAAAAAACTTGGAAAACCCTGCTCTTTGATATAGATTCCACACACACTAAAACATCGGTGCCTAAGCATAAAATCATGAGGATGTATAGAAGCCCCCTGTGGATGCCTTCTCTCTTGTATGGAGGTACATGAGGTCAGAACAGGGAGCATCAATGGACCATATGGTTAGCAAATATAAGAGCAATAACTAATCTGTTTTACCAACTCTCTTGTCTCTCCAGAGATCACCTCCCTAGATCACTGTATCTAACGCACCAACTCCAGCGGGTGTGTGCATTGCCATTGCCCACACCAGAGCTGTTCTGTACAAACCATCCATTTTTGCTGTCGCCTGTGTGACAGCAGAGTTGTAACCTGATAGATACCAGGTTCCAGTCCTTTGCTGAAGGACTTCTGCCCCTCTGCAGATTTCAGAGAGGTGTATTACCAAATCTCACACCTTACTTCAGTGTAGGTAAAATGTCAGTAGACTTCCTTTCTCCACCATATTTGTTGTAAGAGTTATGCAGTTTCTTGAAAAAATACATATGTACACACACATATTTGCAAATATCACAAAGTATTTAAAAAATAATTTTATCTCTCCAGTGCTCAGCTCTTCAATTCTTTGATTTTGGCACACAGAGTAGTGATATGTAGTGAAATGGTGATATAATTTGAGATGCTAAAAAATATAGGATTTGAATATAGGAAGGATGCTGTGGATGGGGGGGGGAGAAGAGAAACTGTCACAAAATAAATCTTTTCAGATATGTTCTATATACCTATAAAGTATTCTCTATAGTTGCAGAATGCTCTATATATTTATAGAATAAATATATTTCTACAACATGCAAGTACAGCTTTTTGTACTTTTTTTTTTATTTGGAATAAGATAAAATTATTTGTAACTTGAACAAAATTTGAACTGAAAACCTAAAGATTACTTTTAAATATTTCTTGAAACCAGAGGCTTTCCTACTACATGATTCTCAGCATAGGGTTTTCCGCTTTTAACAAGCGGGAGAACTGCCAGAATGGGCAACATGAAAATGGAGAGAAAACCCTTATGTTTGCTGATTCAGGAATAACTAGAGGGTTAAAAAGAATCATGGAAAAGAGTATGTGCTACCATAGCACTAATTATATAATGAAGAGTACAAAATAAATTCTCCAATTTCTCATTCTTTGAGCAAATCTTGGCCCTCAAAATGCAAAGTACAGTTCAGAAAACTGCACTTCAAATGCCCCCTCTAAAAAAGTAGTTAGGGGATAGACTGCTGTCACAAGGGGGCTTGCAGAAGACTGGATGAGACTGAGGTAGAAGAGAGAGGGAGCAGTATTACAAAATCCGAACAACTGAATATCATGAGCTCTTCCCTTCCCACTCTCTCTTCTTTAAGATAATGGTTTCCATTTTATTTGTCTTTTTAAAATTTGAAAGCTATTTTGCTTGTATGTTCAACTATCTTCCAGTCCTTTCTTGCCTTTATTCTTTTTCCAACAAAAGCTGAGCCTTCCATGTATTCACATCTTCAGACTCCTCAAATATCGTAAGATATTGCAATAAATACAGGAAATAGAAACAATAAGAATCCTAATGGATTCTCCTCCTCCCTCTCTTAATGGGGAGGAGAAGTGAGGGCAATAAGAACACTTGTCCCAGCGGAGCACTTTGGGAAGGTGGTTCGCTGATTTAATCACACCACATAAGGATCTTATCACTGCATTAGCCGACATGACATTTTTCTCTATCTACAAGAGATCTCCATCCAAAGTATACAGGAGTAACTTAGGAAAAGAAGTCTGAATGCTTAAGAGATCAAAGGACACAAACCTGGAGATCAAACCCTAGTCTATATTCCTCATGTGGGCTCTGTTACTCCTTACTATGATCCATTTCTTTTCTGAAACAAGAGAAAACACAACAGTCATAGGTATATTGATTAAAATTTTCAAAACTGCCTAAATACAGAAAAAAATAACTTTCTACTTTAGAAATGGCAAATTTTTCAGAGGATGACTCCTTAGTGCTCAGACTCTCTATCTCTTTGTTTTAAAGGCCAGCTAAGATAGTGGTGTCTCAATTTGCATATTGGGGAAGGCAGCCCTGGAGATCAGCTCCATTGCTGGTGCAGTCCCTTAAAGCACCTCCCTGAGCATAGCCCAATGGCACGCTGGGAGGGCATCCACATGCTGGAGATTGTCTCAGAGTTGGTGGCTGAGCATGGAGACCACAAGCCATTGGAAAGTGGCAGATGAGCCAGCTGGGAAGCACAAACGCAGTGTTCCAAGAGCTGTGTGGGTGCAGTCAAAGAGCAGAGGGCTTCCAGTAATTCTCAAAGAAAGGACCTGACAGTCAGTGGAGGAGGTCTCCCCCCCCAATAAATTGTAAGACATTGTAGCTCTATTTTGGGGCCAGACTGGATTATTTACACAGATCTAAGTCTAGATATACTAGAAGGGAACAAAGAAATTTATTCTGGGTTTTCACTGGGATATGGGGGGGGCGGGGAGTGGCACTTCAATAGCTGCTTCTTAAAGCAATGCGCACAGAGACGGTTTTTTGCAGCCACCCAATACTTGGAAAAAAAAATGTACTGGAAAATACTGCACTAGATCAACAGCCACAACTTTAACTCATCTAGTGAAATCTGGGAGAAGGAAGAGGGGGGAATCCTGAGAACCAGTCAAAGCAAAATGTTAATTCTAATTGTTGTACTTAGTTGGCCTTGTCTCGTGACAAGTTTGTTATTACACAGATTTCCTACCTGCCACCTTTCATGGGAGGATTTTACAAAGTGAAGTTATGCAGGCAATTCCCCTTGCTTCTTACCTCTTTATTCCTAATTATGTTGGCCCTGTGTTCACTCAAGATAACATTATAGCTGTCCCCAAATGCTCTAGGTTTGGAGCCTGTGACAAATGAAATCTTTTAGTGCTTGGAATTTTTTTTTCCTGTGTTGCAGAACTGTAGCTACTAACATGCCGAAAACAAGGCTGTGCTTGCTTATTGTCTGATAATGGATTATTAGTTTTTAAATCTTTTCACTGGCATAATTTCTTAGATTTCCTTTTTGTCTTCAGATAGATATGTAACATCACATGGATGGTTTGGTTTTGGTTTTTTAAAATATATATGTGCATTTACATATATTATTGCACTTGCCTTTTTTCTTGCTAGGAATGTCTCCATTCTTCCTCTGTAATAACTTTTATGTGTGTGATGCATATATATCCCTTGGATGATGCCATCCTATTAAAGGCTATAATGGAAACAATCTGTAATTCATCTGCTACATAGACAGTATTTTTGTGTGGAAAAAACCAAGATGTAGAAAGACTTTGAATTATGAATCCAAAGTGAAAAGGGATTAGAAATCCTGATTTCCAAGTCCTTCCTTTAACCATTACATCAGTAATAATTGCATTGCATCAATAATATTCTCCACTTGTTTTAACTCGGAAATAATGCAGCACTGTGGCTTTCAGTGTTTCTTAATACAACAGATAGTAGCAGAGATACAGTCAGAAGCTGTTTTGTCTTGTTTGTGCTGGATTTGGAAAAGGGTAAGAGGAAGAGGTCAGACCAATGGGTGCTATAAAATACCACAGCTTTTAGGCATTGCACAGACAAATTAAAGCATCCCCACTCCATAGGTTTAAGCTGAATGCAAAAGGGCTCTGGACAGATTGGGTGAGTGGAGGAAGGCTGATCATCCCTGTGACCCACACAGAGCCTTCATGGTGAAGTGTCCCCAGAAACTTCTCAGCTGTTGTGTCTTTGGGGACATTGTTGTCCTCAGTCTTCTTGGGAATATCCAGCCTGTTTTCTTTCCAGCCTCTGGAACCATTAAACCCATTCAGAGAAAGGATGAGGAAAGGTGGTCCCATAACACGGTATGTAGTGTACATGTGGTGCCACAGCCAATCCTCAGGGCCACCACGAGTCCCAAGAGCTGTGCCCACAGCGCCCCAACCCAGGCAGTGCCAAAGCACTCCCAATAGCTGGTACCTCACGCCCATGCCACCGCCATCAGGGTTGGCCCACAAATCCTGCTGGCCACAGGGGACCTTTTGAAAAAGAATGGACACTGTCAAATGTATCTCAGCCCCATGGCAGAGCTGCAGAGGTGGGCTGAAAGCTTTGAGGCTGGGTTCAAAGCTTTGGGTCCTGCCAGCCCAGCAGAGCGCCTTCCTGTCAGTACTCTATGAGACAGGACACATTTGAAGGTTTCTTCCCAGGAACCACAGGGGGTTAAACCTGATCTGATTGCAATATCAACAGATATGCTAAAACATGGCAGATTTAGTCCAACCAGAGAGCTAACACTATCCAGAGGCCCAACCGCAGGCAATGAGGTTCTCGGCTCCTTCCCTCTTCCCCTTTCAAAATCCTCCTCTGACTCTGGGTATTGGGGTTTCTCTTTGCTACTCTCAGTAGACAAACCTAATTAAAGCAATTAAACACTTAATAGTGACATTTAAAAATGTAAAAAATATGTGAGATTGTGTCCAAGCTTCTAACTTTTACTGACAGTTTTAGAAATATCCCTGGTTTTCATCATAAAAGTTCAAATTCACACGTTCAAGTGGCTCTTTGGACATTGAGATGTGCTATACACATGGATATAATTTAATTCCGAAGAAGCTGACTGCTGCTACCTGGCCTTTTATGCCTATTTTTAGTCAGTCTCTAGAGAAGTTAGAAGCCTTTTACTATACAGTTGGAAATAAGAGATAGGGTTGGTTTTGGGTTTTCCTCATGTGTTGTGAGGTATCAGCCTAAGCTATGATCAGGCTTTTTTTTTTTTTATCCTATATTTAAGCCCTGATGATTGTTGCTGTCACACCGCAATGTTCTTCAATGTTGTAAAACAGTACATATTATACTCTACATCCTAAAGAAGTTCTGGGGTTTTCTCCTTTTTGGGAGGGATCATGAAGTTGCAAGTCAGTTTCTGTATCAGAATTAGTGTGGCCAGCAGGACTAGGGCAGGGATCATCCCCCTGTACTCGGCACTGGTGAGGCCGCACCTCGAATACTGTGTTCAGTTTTGGGCCCCTCACTACAAGAAAGACATTGAGGTGCTGGAGCATGTGCAAAGAAGAGCAACGAAGCTGGTGAAGGGTCAAGAGCACAAGTCTTATGTGGAGCAGCTGAGGGAACTGGGGTTGTTTAGTCTGGAAAAGAGGAGGCTGAGGAGAGACCTTATCGCTCTCTACAACTACCTGAAAGGAGGTTTTAATAAGGTGGGTGTTGGTCTCTTCTCCCATGTAAAAAGTGATAGGACAAGAGGAAACGGCCTCAAGTTGTGCCAGGGGAGGTTTAGATTGGTTATTAGAGAAAATTTTTTCACTGAAAGGGTTTTCAAGCATTGGAACAGGCTGCCCGGGGAAGAGGTGGAGTCACCATCCCTCAAGGTATTTAAAAGAGGTGTAGATGTGGCACTTAGGGACATGGCTTAGTGGTAGACTTGGCAGTGTTAGGTTAACAGTTGGACTTGATGATCTTACAGGTCTTTTCCAACCTAAATGATTCTATGAGTCTACAAGTTTTCTAATGAATTTTATATGAACTTGTTAATTAGTTGGAGAATTCTTCTGATTTTAAGTACGTCCTGATACAAAACCCCAGATAACGCTTTGAAAATTTGAATACAGTATGACTTCAGACGGAAGTATCTGCTAGCTCATCTAATCTGTAGTATATTTGTGTGTGGCAGTAAACAGTAACTGAGTTCCCTGTCAGAGCTGGCCATATTTCTGGGGTAAAATCTGTAATACCTGGAGATTCAATGTATTGCTTCAGTACAAAGTGTTACATGAAGTTACCCAAGCTAAGAAGGCCAAACTCTTTTAAAAACAAAGTTTTGCTACTCATGCAATGATTACTAAGAGCAAAATTCATCTTGTTAGAGTGGAAGTAACATACTCCAACTTCACATGGCAGGAAGAAAAACACTGCTAATTTATGAGTAGCTGCCATCTGAAAGTGTTGAGATTTTTAGGCCCACTGAATCTTAACCAAAAAGGTCTGGGGAATGTCTGACACAAAAGCTAGTTGATAGATTCATCTCTGCTATTATTAGGCATTCGCATCACAGGCATCTATTCGTGCCTACATAACCCCTGCCAAAAGAGGGAATACAGGCTGTGGGTGCTGTTGTAGGCAATGCATTCCCATGGAGGAAGCTTGGAGTGACCAGTGCACACACTTGGTGCCTAAACCAGAGGTGTGAGCTGTCTCACCTAATCTTTGTGTTTTAATGAGAAAGGAGGGAGGGAGAAGCCCTGAGCAGGAGGCCAAGGTTGGCTCCCTCTGGCTGTGAAATGTTTGTGTCCCTGGTGGCTGTCTTCTCCCCGGGGGTAGAGTGGGTAGAAGAGCCTCTCCTTTTCATTTAAGAAAGGTTACAGGGCCATGCTGCCAAAAGAGCTGCACCAGGGGCTGAAAGCCCTGAGAAAGGTTTGGGTCAAGTTAGGGTGCTTTGGGAGGATTTGGATCTCTGAAGATGTTTTGTTTTCATTCTTTGAATTAAAATTTAATTTAAGTAATTGAAATACATAATCCGTCTCTGAGGAATGCTGTCTTAATCTTGTCTCATAGAATAAAAAGCAGGATTTACAAATTTTATCTGTTACGGATCAGCTGTATGAGCTTACATCAGGCTTCTAACCTCTCTGAGCCTTTGTGTCACCTTATCGCATCCTGGCTTTATCTATCCTAACTATGGAGATTTCAAGCAGTTTGTCCTTTGCAACGTGACAATTCAGTGGTCAACAGTAACGGTGCTCGAGTACAGTTGTGGAGCTAAGGCAGTAATACACTTAAAATAATGAAAAACTCTCTTGAAAATCCTCATTCTTACCCCCCTGCCTCTGCCCACCCCCCCCAAAAAAAAAAAAAAAAACCCAAAGGAAAAAGCTATGAGTTTCATTTAGTTTGTTTCAGCATAGTAACTACACATGTAGGTCCAATTACATTTCATATTTAAAAAAAAATAGAGGCAAATATAAGGAACTAGAGAAAAAGGACAAAAAAGTGAGAGACAAGAAATTAGATGGCAGCAGGGTGGAGAGAACAAGAATCCAGCTTTAACAGAGACAAATGCAGACTAAATAACTGAGATTCTGGATCCAGGCACTGACTTTCTCATCACCTGGCAATGGTCAGAGCATCACAACTGTGATTTTTGGACATTAATACAGTATGAGGTTCTGTTGAGTGAACCCTGATCCCCTAGGTTCCCCTGCAACGATTACTTCTTTAAAAGCTTTTAAACTGAGGACTTCCCCTTTTTTGTAATACTAAGGCTTCCAAATCTGTAGTTATTATGGAGGGGGTTTGTTTACTGCTCTGTTCTACTATAAACACAGTATATACCCTATTTATTTGATGCCTTCCAAAAACCCACAGCAATTAATTGGTGTAGCGTATGGTTGTGGTGGCCCAATGGTTGGACAAAATCAGCTGAGAAAGCAGGACTGGTTGCTCACCAACTGCAGCACCCGCCCACCGCTGACCACAATAACCTTTTTGGGAAAAGTCACTTCCATCAGTCAGGCCACTACAGGGCAGTGGCCGCAAGGCAGCAAAACACTGCTTGGAATAATTCTTTGCAGATGCCAGGAGCCGGAAGTTTCAGGGAGAAAAATGAAAGCCATTCACTCTTCCAATGACACAAGCCTTTGATACCACAAAGTCATTGGGACAGAGAGCTCCAAGGTCAGGAAGGCACGTAAAGATTGGTGATTAGAGAAATACTATATCAGCAAAGTGTGGCAAGCTATTAAAAGAAACTGTAGCTTTTATGATTGTGTTGCTGGGGCTTCCCCAAGGCTATTTGTATTAGATATTGAGTTAAGCATAACTTATTTAGTCCCAGCATTCCAGAAAACATTTTGATGTCAGCTACTGAAGGAAAGTAAACACAAGGAGGAGGAAACAGTACTGATCCCAAACAGATAAAAATATTGTAATTTAATTTTGTGAACCCATGCATGTTAGAGCATTAAGAAAGAGGAATTTTTAAAAGGTTGATTTGACTTAAAAGACTTGGTTGATAGAGGAATTTAGTCACTGTGCAGCTGTGGGGAGGGAGGGTGGAGAAACAGATGATTTATCACCTTGAGTATATGCTACACTCTGACAAAGCAGAATGCAGTCTTCTGTAGACAACATTTTCGTCTAGAGCACACTTTATGCACATGTGTGATTCTCATCTAATGCTGTGGGCTTGTGCATACATCGGGCCAAACTATTTGCTTAGCTGGGCTGTTTGCCCAGTGGATGTTCTGATGGCTGGTGACAGGGATTTGCCTGCCCTGTAGTGAGCAATTAAGAGTCTTTGGGACTTTAACTTAGGAATAGCTCTATCGGTCTGGATTTTTGGTCACTAAGTGAAGAGTTCAAAATCTGATCTAGGGGCTGATAATATCTGCACAGGTATTATCTCACAGCTCAGCATCTACAGTGCAGGAATTGTGTTTGTTTATTTCTATAAGAAGCAGCCAATAAATCCATTGCAAAATTCTGTTCATGGGTTCTCTGTTCTCTCAGAATAACACTGCAGACCTGAGGAAATCACAGGTATAAATGTAAGGTCAGGTATGGTTTTCTTTGATTTGCCAGAAATGACTGTTTATTAAAGAGTGGGGAAGTGGGAGGGCTGAAACCTCAAAGTCAAGTACAGCTCAGTCCCCTTAACACAGAGGTGACACCTCAACAACAGCCCCTTGTAGAGGGTTTTTTCATGACATCTTGATGGTGCTTCGATTATTAGGTTATTTTTAAGGTGTTTTTAGGTGGGAGTTTAGCACTTACAGGTTTCTTTGTTTGTTTGAAGCACTGCAGAAAAAAGGGTCAAGGAATACAGCAGAACTAGCATAACGTTACAAATATCACTCTGTAGATGTTATCTGTCCAGAGATACTGCCCAAGAAACAATCTGTACTTCCTGTTACCTTGCTCTGACCAGGTGTTTTAATGTCACTTCGTCTTGGACCTAGGCAAGATGCCAGCCCTTCCATTTCCTTTTGTCTTAATAGAAGACAAAGGATGTAAGACCATGAAGACCATTGAATTTTGGTGCTTCTCTTGATTAGCATAGTTACAGGTCAGTGCCCTCATATTGCTAATAAAATAAAGGTTTTCTCTCAAATTGTGAATTTCTACATTTCTGTGTTCAGACTAGGAGAGAACTTCAGCATGAAATGAAGAAAACTCTTTCTCCCTTCTCTCCTTGCTATATATTTTTTGTGCTAATGTTTTCACTGTGAAGAAGTTATTCATTACCACAGGAATATCCCAGCTCTGCAGGTTACATATTAATGACCAGTTCTCCCAGACAGAGGATCATATTCCATTTAGAAGTGCAAATGTTATGTCTGCTAGTTACCAAACATGCAATATAGGACTTAGCAACTAAGACTTTATTTGCATGTCTTCTGCCTAAAAACATACTAGTTAATACAAAGACTTCCCACAGATTTTTTTTTTACCTTAATTACTCAGCCTTACACACCTGTCCTAATTCTTGACATATTTCATAAGATGATTCTGGACTATAAATTCTCTACCTCGTAATTAGTAAGTTACCACTTCACTGAATTTTTAGGCTGTCTTTAACAATGGTTACTCTTTTACTCAGGAATACAACTACTGCATTTTGCACATTGTGAAGAAAGATTTGAAGCTTTTTGAGAGACATAGCTAAGAAGGAGAAAGTCTTGTTTTGTTGACAACATATCTTGAGGAGCATAATTTGTCACTTAAGAAAAAGAAAGCAGAAATGTGCTTTACCCTGAAGCTAGACAGAAAAAATACATAAATTTAACAGAATAATTTAAGTTTGGCTATGACTGAAGGACTAGATAGAGCCAGAGCAGACTTAAGAAGATAAGAACATAAGAAATGCCTTATTGCATCGTACCAGTCCATTGTGCCCAATACTGTGGCAACAGGAGACACTATTTAGTGAGAGCACATAAGCATGGCTACTTTCTGCAATTCATTCTCCTTGTACTTCACCAAGCATCCAGAATTTTTTGCATTATAGGTGTTAGAGGTACCTCCCCATCTCTTTCCTTTAGCATCTGCTTATGACCCTGTTGTCCATGAATTTGTCTAATCCTGTTTTGAACTGCTGGTTCTACAATCTCCCATGACAACAAATTCTGGAAGTTCACTACTCACGGTGCAAAGAAAAAATCTCTTGTCTGTTTTAAACCGGTGTCCTTGTAGTTTCAGCAAAAGCTGCCAAACTTAATATTGCAGGATTTGGTGAACAACAGTTCTTCATCCACTTTGCCTGCTGCCCTCATGATTTTGTAAATGCCTCTCTTGAGGGAAGGTGTTCTGTAGCAGAATTAGAGATGTTTACCCAGGGAAGTCTGTGCCTTCCACGAGTGATAATGTGGCCCTGCTTCTCAGTTGTACAAATTACCTTTCTGCTCAGCATTGTTGAAAACACTGCTTTAATTGATGTTCGTGCTGCAGATGGCCTGGTGGGTCACCCGCTGAGTGGAGTGAGGATACTGCCGGCTCCTGCCAGGCTCCCTCCCAGCCCCGGTGTGCCCCAAATCTGCCCCCTGTTCTCCAGGCCACAGAGAGCCTGGCAGCCAGCCGGGGAAATCTTATTATGTAGGTGATATTCACTAGGGGAGCATTTGGGAGGTGCATTTTAGTTTTATTTAAGTGTTCTGGTTTCTACTGCCATGGATTTACATGTATAAAAGCCCCATATTTAATAGATAGTAATGTATGAGCTTTCCAAATGTTTTCTCCACTTCTGCTTCTACTCTCTAAACTCTTCGTTCTGTCTCTCTCTCTCTTTTCTTCCCTCTTCTTCCCACGGGGACAGAATTAGGTCTCTTTGCGCAAGACATTAGTGTGTCTGCGTCAGGGATTGCAAGCAGCATGCAGTAAGACGTTTAACTTTAATGCAATTTAGTCAAAGAATAAGAGACAAAACCCAAAGGCTGAGACCAGCACCAAAACAAGAGGTTTGATATTAAATATATTGCAACTATTTTTTCTAATATTTTCAAGTGGGAAATAAATCTCCTTTCTGTTGAAAGATAGTTCTGCCTTTGAAGATAGAATAACGTTTACATAAATGTTAAGGTCTTCTTTAATGTAGCTTTCATTATCTCCTATGTTCCCCCTTTCTCTGAAAGCCCAAGTGACTGATGTCAAGATCAAGGGAGTCAATCAATGTAGATACACTCCAGGACCCAGATAGGATATAAATCACCCTTACTCCTAACCACAGTAGACACCTAACTGAAGGACAGAAGTTTACATATACGCTGTCCTTGTGGGGGAGGCTAAATTTCCCAGCCAATTACCTCACGGGAACCCCTCATTCATTAGCCAATTGGGGTGCTTAGTATCACTTATCAAATAGGCTAATCAAAGGTTGAGAGAAACCAGCTCTTGACCACTTCTTGCCCTTTGAGCGCTCCAGGGCCACCTCCCGCCCCTAGACTTTTATCTAATTAAAGTTAAAGAGGGGAAAATTAATCCATGGAAGAAAATGAGATAACAGACACCATAGCAGACCATCCCAGAGTCTGGTTTGGCTTTCATCTATTGCTACCTGACAACTAACTCTTCAGCAACACAGGAACCCCATTTTATGGGAGCAGGATCTGTCCCTTCACACAGTGACGGGCATTGTTTTGTCAGTTTTCACTTCTCCGTGTTGCAGTTCCTCTACTTGTAATGGGTGCGGGTGAATTAAAAAGGTCATCCTTTACTCTCCTTCTCTCAAGCTTGACTTAGTGCTGTTTTCACTTGCAGAATACAAAAGTGAAAACTGTAATTTATTACAGTACTAGCAATTCAAGATGTTTTGCTTGGATCCTGTGCTTGCAATTGGTTACCAACATTCCAGCCTTTCTTGCTTTTGTTGGCTACTAGTTTATAACCCTCAATTTCATTCTCTAAATCTGTGTTTAAAAAAGACATTTCACAACACAGGGTTGTGGGATTTTTTACCTTGGAAAAAAAGTGCGGAGTGTCCCATTTGCAGATTCACTGCAGGTTTTTTTTTGTACTACTTCTGTTCCTGTTTGGTGTTCTTTTGTTTGAAATTCTTTGCTTCTTTTTTAAACCACCTGACTGTAATATTTCTGAAATCCAAATGATCTTTCTTTATGATTGCTTGAATTTTTCAACAGCTGAAACTTTGGCACTGTGAATATCAGAAATAAGTTAACTCCAGTAACACAGCAGTCATCAGCTGCACTGCAAATGGAGAGACTTGCATTTTATGGGGTACTTGGGAGTCCTGGGTTGTGGCCACGCAGCAGCAAGCTCTGCTCCTCCAGCAGCACCTGCCAGCAGTGAGTCAGGGTGTGTGGGGCAGCTCTGACGTGCCACCCTCACTGGCATTTCAGGTTTTGGTGCGCTGAGGGAACAACAGCAACAACGTTCAGTTTGCTTTCTAAAAATACTCTCATAACTTGAAGGCTGCATTTGTATTTCTAGCATTTTTAGCAGGAAGCATTGGATTATGAAGTCTGTGGGACAGGCACATATGGCCAAAATTAGAAGTGCTGAGGAAATCCCACTTATGCTCTACACTGTCTCAGTGTTGTAGCTTCATCTTGAGGCACCTAAAGGTGGGTAAGTTAAAGTAGCCCCACTCGGACGCCTCTCTAAAGATGAGAACTGGTTTAACTTTTACATATTTATATTACTTTGAAATATAAATATTTCAATAAATATAACCACTGTTACTGGTTTAGGTTTTGGTGGTGTGGGTTTTTATTGTTTTCGGGTTTGGTTTTTTTTTTGGTTTTTTTTTGCTTTGGTGGGTTTTTTTTGTTTGTTTAAGCCTACAAAGCCCATGTGTATCTATAGCACCGTAGCCAGTCATAGTCATTAAATACCTTACAAGACTAACTTTAATATTGTCAGTATGCAATTCCTAGCACATAATAACGGGCATTCTGCAACATAGTTAATTACTTGCAAATGGAAGTTGTAAAAGATAATAGGGTTCAAACCTTTTCTTTTAAATCAAAAAGAAGCCTCAAGCAAGCTTCCAAATCTCTTCCAAACTTTGGGAAAATTTTAGTCCATATCAATGTCTGAACTAATATCTGGCCTTCCCTTTAGCTACCCGAACTAATCCATCAGACCTACAATTTAGAACTATGACCTGCAGCTGTTTGGTTATGGAAGGGACATTGGTAGGACTTTAAAGGGGGATAAGTGAGGCAGTGAAAATGAGATTCAGTAATCCCCCTGTATTATAAGATATTTTGCACAGGGTGGGAAGGAGCAGGGACTTTCGCTTGCTCCCCCAGGCAGCAGTGGGGGGATACGGGTGCTCCTTGGACTGCTGCCCGCTCAGTGGCCCCCATGGAGGCAGGCAGCAGAGAGGTGTCTGCCGAATCCCTCCTACGGCTCTGGTGCCAGCACGGGGAGTTCACGAGGACCCAGTTAAACTCAGATATCAATTAATATCAGCTGCTTTGCTCTGCAGGGTGGACAGGACCTACTAGGAACTGGAAAATCTGTAATTGGGAAATACACTAGAGAGCACAATTCTGTACTGCTAGGGGGATAGGCTGCAAGCTGTAACAGGTCTTTTCCATCTCTAATTTCTACATATTTAATTTATATAGGGCACTGAAAACTTAAATTGTAGCAACCTTCGGTCACTATCCGCAAGAGACAGATTTGATCCAGTGACCCAGAGGCGAAAAGGTTCTGTATTCCATTAGCAACCCCCTACAAATGCAGTCCCTCACCGAGATTTTTATATCAAAAACTAAATACCACTAAACTTTACAAGCTACATGGTAACATTTTCAGTCTCCTAATTCTAATTCACTCCACAACCAAAGGGAAATTTGAGTTTGTCTTAGACATAAAAATGGAACTTCTTCAACATTTTGTTGTTAGATATTTAGGAATACAATTATATTTGAAAGAGGGGAAGAAGGAAAGCAGGTTGGATTATGACTCAGTGTGTTCAGGAGTGTCTAAATGGCATTGCCCTAGGAGAACGCATTAGGCACCACTCCTACACTGTTTTTCCCACCCTCTCCTGTGACTGATTGAAAGGGAAAATTCTTCTCTCCCCCTTACTGGCAATTTTACATCTTCCTCTCTGTTATCCAGTGGAATGTCCCTTGGAATTCCACCCAGGATCCTGAAGTTAAGAGAATCTTGATCTTGATACTAGTGAAACTTTCTAAGCAAGATGAAAGTATTTCCACACACATTTTTTGAGCATGCACAAAAATGTATACAGGCTAAGAAGATAAAATGCTATTTAATTTCTACTAAAGGTAAAAATGTGGAAATAAGCAAAATAAGTTATATAAAATAGCAGTTGGAGGTCAGTAGTCATGTCAGAGGTGGTCTTGTTCTATTTTTTTTCTTTTTTCCTTTACCTAAAAGCCAAACACCACTAAGCCAGAAACCACCAACCAGTACAGTCTCACAGTAACAAGATATTAATAGCCCATGGAAAAATCAACATATAATTTTATATTATGGTACTTACTACAGTCCCTGTATTTTTTTTTAGTTCTGACCTAACTGTAACACGAGAAAAGGCAGTGGAGTGACATGCTAAAATGTGTTCTCATTTTAATTTGTAATATATTCAAAATATTGTTGGTAATTTTTTGTACGATATGTTTTTAAGGAGCTCTCATGTCAGTCTTATTACAGAAAGCTACGAATTTTACATACAAATTTTGTTGTTGCTTTTTGTTTAAACAAACTTATCATTGTTTAATACACAGAGAAGCATATAATAATCCTGGGAGTATATGAAGTTACTTTGAGACTGTGACACATCTCCTGCCTCCTGAGGGGGCTGACTAAGGGCCTGCTGTCTCCACCATTAGTTATATAGGCTCCTCTCACACACGAGCTCTTTTTTGTTGTTGTTGGTTTTGCATGCATAAGTAAATACCCAAATGTTTTCATTAGATAGCAGAGAACACACTTGCATTACTTGCATGGACCTTTGAGGAAGTGGCCCGCATACTTACAGGCAAGTAGGCATCTTCAAAATAAGTGCCTGAGCACTTCAGTGGTTTTACTTAAAATGACTTCACAGAAGTTCGTATACGTAATAGCCAATGGCCTGAAATGTGTTGAAGTGTGCCTAATGCCTAACTTGTCCTTCTTCATTTCTACGCATGCTTTATTGTTCCTGGCCACATCTTTTACTGTTCCTTCCTGCGCAGATTCCCCTCGGCATCAGTGACTTGGAATCACTTATTGCTACATTTCCTAATTCTTTTTATATCTCCAAATCCTCATACGTGGACCACAGATTATTTTTTTTTTTTAAATTATATTGATCAATCTCTTGATGTCAAAATGTCAAATCCAGCAACAATAAAGGAATTTTCTGGTTAACAACTTGAAAAGACCTTAATCTGCATTTGACTAGCCGGGTGTCCTTCTTGTAGAGGTATGCAAACAGTTCAGCAAACTTTCAATCGGTGTCTCCCAGCCATTGCCTCTTGGAAGGACTGAAGCTGGTTCAAAAGTGCAAAACTCTTCCCTTATTTCAGAAGTGTTAAAGTAGCAGAAAGAACAGAAAGAACGTGAAGGAAAAGAGAAGGAATACAGACACAGCTCCTCCGAAAACTCTCCCTCTAGCAATAAAAAGCATGCTTGAAAGGAAGAATCCACTCAGCAGGCGGGATTTAGAGGATAAGATGTTATACATATAACACCATTCTCAGAGGCAAGCCAAGAGCTGCAATCAGCGTGCAAAGGTAAAGCCTTAGGTCAGAGCAGAAATTTCAGAACTTTCGAAGAATTCTGGATGCTCCAAGGGATGCTGTGGAGCCCAAGGTAACACAACACTGACTGGGCCTGAATTGCGGGTTTGATCCTAGGACTCCTTGGGTCTCAAGGATGCTTTGCTGCTGTTTGTATTCTGATCCTAAAATGAGATTAGACACTTGGGAAAACACTGTGTTAATCTACTCCACAGTGATTCACACTGGTCACCAGACTGAAGTCCTGCTGAAAAGCTTTAAAACTAGGCAACAATATTGGAAGCAGAGCCAAACCAGCAGTGTTATTTCTAAGGCTGAGGGCTCAGTTCCAAAACTCCTGTCTCCTCTTCTCAAGCAGCTTAGTCTTCAAAAGAGGTACATTTAATACTAAAAATTACCATGATTTGGGGGTCAATAAATCTTCTTTTTTTTTTTTTTAAGTGATAAACCACAAAGTGCCCCATGACTTGATCTACTTCATGTCGCCATGGAGTTTGTCATCTTCTTTTTTTCCACATACCCAAGTATTTCATTCTGCTCTCTCCTTGAAACTTGGAGGATTTGGGTTTCTCCCTCTCCCAAGATAGTTATCGTTGGCCAGTGCATCAAACAACTTCTTCTAGTGAGCTCCAGCCACAGAACAAATACACCACCTACCAAACCAAAGGCGCCCTCTTCAAATCACAGTCCCATTTGGCAGCCAGTTCCTCTCATACCATTATACCCAGAGCAAACTATAAATCTTTTGCCTTGGACACTACTTGCTACCTCAAGCGCATAAAACTAGCTATTACAACGATTTCAGTAAAATGATCAACTGCTAGAAAGGGAGTGTGCTGTAGGTGTAACTCATTTTACAGAGATAGTTTCATATAGCTCCATCTTTTATTTTTCAAAATTCAAGAGCTTCTCTCTAGCAAGCTTGAAGCATTTCTTTTTTGTATCTGCTGATACTTTTTCTTTTTTTTTTTTTCCTGTTTCTTGTCTTTTTTTCTTTTTTGTTTTGTTGTTTGGTTGGGTTTTTTTTTTCTTTCTTTCTTTGCCTGTGTGGTCTCTTCCATTCCTTGTGAGCTCAGAAATATACCTTACCATTTGCAGGAACCATCACCACACGTGATTCTAGGTAAGGAGGAACCTTACCATTGCTGCCTTAGGTAAAATATAGGTTTGAAAATGCCAGATGAAATTAATATCTGTCACGATCAAAATCTCATTGCATTTTCATAGGACTTTGTTTAACACTGAACGGTTTTCTTTTCAGATTAGCTTAAAAGGAATTCTCAGTGTTATTGAAGGTGTGGGGAAGCAATAACTTCTCTTAACAACTTCTCACTATAAACTGCCTGAAGAGCTACGCATTGAAGGGTACTTTTTTTTTTCCTCCTTATTGAAAATAAAACTTTCTTCTACTCCACTGGTATATGCTCAGTTTAAAACATGTTTTGAATGGCACTGCTCCATACCGTGCATTGGAATTGAGGGTTTGATAGACTCTGTAACATGGTAGATTCTTCTAATCCAAATCCCAGTTTAGTACAGAAGCAAAAGTTTCAGCAAGGCACTTAAAATGGTAATCCAAACACAGTGCCTTTGGGTAATATGGACAGAGCCTTCACAGCAGTTGTCAAAAGGCACATGTGTGTCCCAGGCAGACGTGAAGGCACCTTCACCCCAAAGGCCGTATTTGGCTGCTTGTTCCCTCAGTCACTGTTTGCAGTGCCCCAGAATGCTTGCTCCTACTGCCTCAGCAACACCCGGGAGTGAGAGCGGGGAGGACTTTGAAGCATTTGCTTATAAATACTTAATCTCCAGCGCTGTGCAAAGCTGCATATGTTACTTTCCACTTTCTGAATTTGGTTTGCATCCGTTTGGTTGCTCAAACACTTTGTACTTCGAGGTAGTTTTGCTGCCTTTGAAATTACTCGGGGAAAGAATTTTTTTTTTTTTCCTGCTGCCATCTCAGATCCAGCTAACAAGAAGCCCTTTGCTACAGGGCAAGAGTGAAACATCATTAACTCATAATTTCTTTTCCACAAGCGCAGCAGGTATAACCAAGCTGCTTTCCTCCTAAGGCTCCCAGCCTGAGAAAAGGAAGAGGCTAGCCCCAAAGGACTGCATTTCTTGGGTCGCTATAACTTAAAGTCCTTTTGTCAGAAGGAGAGAACAAAAATTACTTAAAATTTCTTTTTTTTATTGCTTTCCCTTCAAAAGCAATGCAAAAGTTCACACTGTGTGCTTTTACAATCAGACTGAGCAGACAACTTGTCCCTACACAGGTAGCATATGCATCAGCAGGGTATTCCTACTGCAGCAAGTCCCAGATTCAGGTCTGCAGCTAATCTGCTTTCTTGTCTTGCCTGCTTTTTTATACTCTAGCTAACCTTCCTGGATCTCGTGCTTAGCCATGAATAGAGTGGAGAGCTTTTTCCCTTCTTAAGCAGTCTCTGCTAAGAAACCATAGGAAATTGGTGAAAAAGCAGCAATTCACCTAAATGTCCTGTCTAAATGAAATATAAGAGCACAAGATTTGCAGAGGAAATCGAAGTCTGAAAAAGTAATTACACTTGTTTAGATTAAATACAAGACAGCATTTTTGATACCAACTTACGGTATCATTTTAATAAACAAGCAGAACCTCTGGCTAACATGTTATCTCTCAGCCTTTCTCTCATTTTATGTCTAAAATTAGATGTCTTTTCTCCTCAGATCCATAATCCTCAAAAAATTAACCTGTCCAAATAACACATGCACAGGATAAAACTATACCTTTGATTTTGGTTTCATTGCTTATGGTTGCAATTTAGCTAGCCTTGATGACAGCCATTGTTGTTCCTGGGGACTTGGGCATCCTTAAACTGCGTGGAAAATCTCAGTTCTTACATGGATCTAGTGAAGTTGTTGGTTGCAAACAGATAAACATATCTCTTTTTGTCGACCTATGACTTAGAAACATAATTTTGCAAATATGGTGCTGTGTTTATGGTGTATCACTGCTCTTTTATAGGGATTATGGACTTACACTGCTGTAACATGGAAGAATTTAGTTGTGAATGGAATAGATTTTATCTGTAAATACAATTCCCAAACATTCAACAGAACTACAGGAAACATTACATTAACTGAACTGTCACATAGATACAGCAAAGGTGACACTATTAAGGCAATGTAATTTTCTGAAGTCCTACAAATCGGCAACTGAGCTTGTATCTCTTATGACAAACTTGATATAACAAAAATAGCTTATTAGCAGAAATAGCTTGCTCGCTAATCTAGTGCTAGGTAGACACTATATGGACTTCATAGTACATGACTGTAAAGCTTTACTAAGTTTTAGTAGCAGCTGTCTGCATTAAAACGGAAGAAATAATGCTAAAATAATGGGTTGTGATAGAATGTGAAATGTGAACAGAGCAGAACATCCTGTCAAGGCAAGGAGGCTCACCCGCCCTGCTTGCAGATTCCCTTCAACGGGAGTACGGAAGTACTTGGCTAATGTGATAGAGGATAAGGATTTACCCAACCCATATTCCACAGTCATGGGTAATAAGGATTAAAACAGGTGCAAAATGAAGATTTTTAATATTTTAAATTTAGATCACTAAACCAAAAAGTAATGCTTAATTTTGCATTGACTATGGGTAGTACATTGTCACACTACTGGATGACAGGGAGATTTTAAAGACATGTTTTAGTATGACCATTTAAAGCACTCCTTAAATGAAATACATCACACAACGTGTGTATTACAGTTATAGCACATATAGAGCAAATGCGTTATAAATCATTGAGACGAATCTTAACAAAGCAAGATGCTTGTTGACATAGGCAAAAATAAAAACGTATCAGAAGGTGCTATTACTCCACTTCCATATCCTCACACCCTTGTGCATGCAATTTAGTAGCATAGATATAACTCTGGAGGAGCTGTTTTTCAAGTAATCTGGAGCTTCTGGATTTCTGGAAATCAGGCTTTTAGAAATGTGGGATTCTTTCCACACATCCTTCTGGAAAGTTCATTGTTCTTAATTTAAAAACCGCAGCAGCAGCAGCCTTACGGATATGCGTGACAGCCCTTCTGTGTCTTTCTCCTTCTCCTTACTGTTTGTCATTTTTGGACTTGGATAGTGCAGCCTACTCTTGACTCCTCAGCGTGATATTTTTCCCTATGCCCAGTCTTTCCANACAAACTCTAGCCTATTAAGTTTTTCTTGGAGTTCCTCTGGTTTCTTTTAAGTAGAGCTGTCATCAATGCTGCTAAGTTACAACACCCTAAAGACTCACACAGTGAGATATAATACATGTTTTCTATAAATCATGCAAAGCCACATGTATACTGCTTGTAATGCTTGTGTATACCTTCATGCACACACCTAAATACCTACAGGTATATACACAAAATACAAAATTCATCAAAATGTATAGTGGTGAAGGCAATTCCTGCACAACGTTCTTTTTGATGTTCTTTGGGTGAGAAGCATGTAAATAGATGAACTGGTATAGAGGAAGATGGGAGCATATGCCCACACCTGTTAACTAAGTGGGAAGTAGTGTCATCTAGTGGTTAGCTCAAAGCTAAATGGGACAGGAGCTGTAGTTCAGTACATAGTAACAAAATTTTTCATTCTTGCATTGCTCTACTGTGCAACTTAGAGGAAATAATTTTTATTTCTTTGTATCTCATTGATTCAGCTATAAAACGGGTGGGGGAGGGGAGTAAAGTCAGCTGGAGAACCAGACACTGAAATATCAGAAATATATAAACTCTGCTCATACAGACACCTTCCTCTTTTGCATGCCACCCCATCCAATGTTTTCCTCTGATGGTGCAGACCTCCTGAGATCATATTAATAGACCTTCTGCCCACCCTCTTCCATACCACGTAGCTTGAAAACTACTGTGGCAGGACACTGGCACACTACCATACAACGAGGTAGATTAATTTACCATTGAAACATAGTAACTGAAGTTCATGCAGTTTCCAAAAATGTAAGAATAGACAAGTCTTTCTATGGGTAGTAATTCTCCATAAGATGGAACTAATTTGATTAAATTTCATTCTTATTCTTCCCTCTTCTGACAACATGATTGTTAGAAATTATATCCTCATATAGTCTATGTATATAGTACTCTTTAGTGTCACTTCTGGGTGCAGGAAAACATGGGCTTGAGCACTTGCTTACAAGTGAAGGAAGTCGGTGGTGTTAAGCACATACTTAAAGCCAAGTGTGTGATTAATTTCTCTGTAGATTTGGGGTTTATAATGTGAATGAAGTACTGTAATCTGCCTGTCTGCTCTTAAATTTTTGTTAAAAGACTTAAAGCTGTAATTTGCAGATAATTCTTATATAAAAATAACCATAGGGTGTTAAGATGAAAGCTAACTTATACCTGGATACAACATTATTGGTGCAGTTATTTGCTATGGAATTGTAATTAGCTTCACCCATTACAGTTTCATCTTTTAAAATTAAATAAATTAAATCTACTGAAACTGCTGAATGAAGAGCTAACCATATTAGAATGGAGCAGTTATAAACAGGACTTTTCCAGCCGCCCTTGCTAACAGGCAACTCTAAAATAACAGCAATGCATGGCTTAAGTTTCTGCTAACAAAGCTGATTTCTGACCAGAAGGCTAGAGTATTCTTTTTCATCTATTCAGCCCCGAAAGTGACAGGTCTTCTTCATATCCCTAATATTTCCTTTTCAGCTCACCAAGGCCAAAATGTCATCTTTTCTTGTGAAACAAAAAATCAAAGCCAAATGGTTAAAATGCAAAGTTTTGGTTAAACAAACAGTCAGTATTTCAGTGGTTTTATCTGCAGCCTGCAGAGCAACTAAACAAAGCCAAGATATTGTCCATCTCTTTGACAGACAAAGAGCCTCAGAGGTCCAGAATGACATGCCCGGGGCTGGCACGTGATTAGAGTAATTAAATTAAATAGCAGGAAACATGTTTTCCATATGCCATTGCCTGGCCACACACAAACTGTAACAGTAAATCTTTTATATTACATTGGTTCAGGGAAATGTATAACCATTTTAAAAATGCATGATGCCCACAAAAATAAAGTTAAAGGGAATATAGTAGCACACTCACTGGGCTCCCTGGCTTTGGTCATTGGCCTGAAATGCCAAACAAGTTCATTCCTGATTTATTTATTTTTAAAGGTGCAGCTCAAAATGCCCTGAGCATGTGAACATTCAGGAAGTATTACTGGGTTTACACTGGAGGGTAGTGCTGATGCTCTCGTTCAGAGGAAGAAAACTAAACCCTCCCAGTAAAGTTAAGAGAAACATCTTGGGTATCTTACAAAGTGAGATCCTAATATATTTCTGTCAGTCTTTTGCAGTAGTTGGGCCCTCCAAACATGTATTAAAAAGGAATTCTAGTTCTGTTTTCCACAGCAATATGAACTCAAATTTCTTTGTTTTCATGGCCAGTTGTTAGAAAAGAGCGTGTTCATCCATGCCATAATGCAGTCAGAAGAATTGCTAGTCAGTGGGATCATCTGTCATCCTTGTTGTCACTGCACTATTAAGATCAGCTAGAACCAAACTTTTTCTGACTCATCTTTCAGTGGCTGATGATGCCAAATTAAATCACTGGTATTTCTGGTTTTTTAAGTTTTTGCACAATAGGGAATAGGCTGCAAATTGGTTTGGAAGGAGCTATTTATCAGTGAGGTCACTGATTTGAATGTATAGTCCTTGAGATTTTTAGGAGATGACATACAGGAACATTTTCCATAAATGGTAAAACTGCAAAATGCTCTTAACATGAAGAGAATTAAGGATTCAGGGAAAAACACCTCAGTACAAGAAAACCTGTCCATGAAAGTAAATTAAAAATGTATCTCACTATTTTCTGGTGAAATATATCTACTGGATAATTTCATAAGCATTTTAGATATTCCATCTTCACTTTATCTGTCTCCTCGACCCAGAATGCTCAGATAACAAACAACAGAAACTTCAGTGTTTCTGATTTCAGGTCCGGCACTGAACTACAGTATTAAGTTTAATAATTGATAATAATTCAATGAAATCAAAGTACAAGCTTCCAGCTGAAAAAATAAATGTCAATTTATCTTTAAAAAGTAGTGTAACAAATATGACAGAACATTGATGCTCTTGGCTCAATCTTCAGCAGTTACAGTATTTCTCAAGCTACTGAAGTGAGATTCAAGATGTAGTCAGTATGGAGAATTAGGAATTTGAACTTTTTTCTTCTACTCATTTGAATGCTTTCTTTACTAACTAATATCCATTACTTGATCAGGAAATCTTGTGTTTAACAGTGAATCTAAAATAATTAAAGGAGGCAACAATGACAGGAAAGTGAAAACCAATGACTTGTGTTGGTAGGATCTGGCAGAGCTTTTCTTTTTTTTTAACATTTTTTTAACTGTCTGAACTCTTCTATTCCCTGAAAGGATCAGTGCATTTCAACTAAATTGTTTAGCCTGAAATTTCTAAAAGGCAAAGCAGTTAATCCCCTTGTAACCATTTTGTCTTTTGAGAAAAAAGACAATAGAGAAAGTTCTTTGCAGCAGGTAGAAATCTGTAGCCTCTGGCTGAAGTAATGTTGTCGTCCTCAGGAGGGGTCAGAGCTGCTCTCCAAGCCGAGGAGGGCTCTCAAGCCTCATTACAAGGTGTCCTGTAAGACGTTTACAGCTGCTGCTTTACCTCCTCTGCCTCCCCTCGCCATCACATCCCACAGCAGTGCTGGAGTGAGGAGGACGCCTCTTCGTCCGCTCCCCCTGCTCCTGACTGCCCTTGGCCTCCAGCCACTGTCCCTCCCCTCCCAGGAGCCAACCCTGCCATGGGGTGGCCAAGCATGTGTGTGAAGCTGCAGTAACTAAAGGCTCGTGGCCCTTCCCAAGAGGGTCTCTTATGCCTTCTGATCATCAGAAATGGGGCAAACCTGGAGAGCTTGGCAGAGGGGTTGTACACCAGGGGACACCCACAGGATGGCCATGGGTAGGAGAAGGGGCTGAGGAAGCTTCTAGTGAGGAGTTATTCACTGAAGGGGAGAAACGCAGTGATAGCTTTGGGTGTAACTGTTCTTCTGATTTTGCAAAATATGTTCTTGGAAAGCAGATCTGCCTTCCACCTTTTGGTGCTTTTCCAGCATTACCCATTTTTGGGACACAAGCTAAGCTGTATGTTGTGAGGAGCCTCCATCCCTGTGAACCACCACAGCTGCCTCAGCGGCACAGAGGAGATTTAGCCTATAGAGAGAACTTGGCAGCATTTCTTTGCTCTTATAATGCTGTTGTGTACTTAGACCTGTGAAAGCATGTGAAATTCAGTCCAGTGGCTTTTGCCAATGTTAAAGAAAGTAATTCAGTTTTTGAATTACTCAGACCAAAGGACTTGGACAGTTTTGTTTTTCCTGTCCTGGTTCCTATTCCTTGCTCCAAAGACTTGCTGTAAGCCCTGAGGACCTCTTCCAGCACAGCACTTCTCAGAAGCTATGCAACACACAGGGCTTGAGTACAGCAGCAGCAGTGACCGGTAGTTGTTCATTGCTGATGCAACAGCACTGTAATAGTGATCTGTGGAGAACGTGACAGCTGTGGAGCGGGTCTGTTTTTTGGTAGGGGTCAAGGTGTGAGACAGTATTTTCCAACTTCTCATTTTGCATGGAGTATCTTGGCTGTGCAGTCAGCTGCAGGGCTTGAATCTCCTGGGTTTGTTAGGCCTAAACTCTTTGTTCAATGGATTAACTTTGTAACACAGAAGAGCAAAATATATATATATATATAGGTCCTTCTTGACATAATTTACTGTTGCATTTACAGGATTCTGCAGGTTGAATGCAACTAATCTCAATGGGATTGTGCCCCTCCCTTCCAAATTGTCAAATCCTCCTCCATTTCTAACCCCTTCACCTGAAAAGTCTTTTTTTCTTCCTTTTCAATTCTTAGCATCAATATTAAAGCAGAAGAAAAAATAAGAAATACCAGCACTACATGAATAATAACTTGCTATGCATCAAACATTAAGTGCCCTGTCTTGTGATTTCCTCAATTACTAGCTGAAGTAGTCCTGCAGAAGAGCAGGTAGACACAGTAGAGCTGATCCTGGTAAGAAGATGGAAAGAGCTTCCAAAAATTTTTCTTTTCTAATGTACCTAATGCACTTTTGAGTACCTGTCTATAGGTTAATATTCAGCCTTTTGCAATGACACTAAATGTGCAATTGGCCATGACAGTAAGAAAGAGAACCAAACACTGTCTTCTTAATGAGCTAAGTTCACTGTATCCTTTCAGGCTTAAATGATCCACTTAGTCATGGCCTCTAGGATTGGGTACTGAAAACCAAATCTATGAAGGAAACTGTGTTATGAAACTATCTCTTTGTGGTGACCACCTGCAGCTCACCCTTACGACAGCAGCTTTACAAATGCTGTGCTCCTGTGGGTATGGCGTCCCACCAGACTGAACCCACTGCCTCTTCTCTGACTGAATGTGCTTTATGCCAATGGATTTCACAGCCTGAAAGCATCTTGGTGGTCAATGACTGCAGGAACTGCTTGCCAATGAAACAGTGCAAGGCTCAAGAGTGCAGCTTCTGGGTCACTCACAGAGCTGGACCCAGATGGAGCTGGGAATGAGCACGGGCTTCAGCATGCGGACTGCAAAACTCCCCCTGGTCAGCTCATCCCTGACATAGCTTCTTTCAAATTACAGATTCTTGTATGAAAGCAGAACTTGAAAATGAAACTGAGTTAACGTGCTCTGAGTCTTTTTCCTTCATTAAAAGCTGGAGGGACAGGGCCAGAGAGGCGGAAGAAAGGATTACTTCTTTTACAGGAGGGTCCAAGCTACTCTAACAGTGACATAATAGTACCTGATGACATATAATAGTACCTAACTTGAAAGCGGTTGTTTGAAATCCACCTTCTCAGAGAGGACTTGGGAAAATGAGCAGCCTTCTTGGTTAGTGCATTAGCCATCAACACCGGTAAATTAACAGTCACCATGCTTGTTCTCTATCCCTTGCTGCAGGAATGAATCTTGCTGCTATCCCTTCTTTCTTGCTGGTCCTGTGCTGCCTGTGTTTGTGTTCTCAGAGCCTGCCTGAGAAGGGATGGAGATTCTTATGAAAAAAAACCTCACTTACATAGCACAAAGGGTAATGTTGCACGTATTTTAACTGAAACCATTAGCATCCTTAGCGAGGCCTAATTAACTGTAGAAATGGCCAAATCAGAGCTATCGAAGTCAGATGCCCCTGGGCTGAGCCTGTGGTGATGGCGCCTGTATTCAGAACTGCCATTTTTATTTTTCTGTCAGAAACACTAACAGAGAAGCTTTGAAGTGCTCTGTATAAAGTCAGTAGCTTCAGAAAACTAAAATCAGTGCAGAGACTAATGGGAAACTATGACAAAAGACCTGTATAAATTTAGGTAAATGGTGAAACCCAAAAAGTTCTAGAAAGAAAGGAAGATGTCAAGGGATGTGCTGTTGGGCTTGGGAGCCTTTGATGCCCTAGGTCAAGGTGTCAAAATGGATCAAAATGGGTGAGAAATGAGGGAAACCTGATTGCCACCTGTCCCTGTGTGCAGTCAGGTCGCTGAGTGGTGGAGCCATGCTCTCTGATGCATAGTAACTCCTCAAGTTGTATTTTCAGTAGAGGAAGATGTAGGAGAGCAAGCCTTGGAAGCAGCTGGTCTTGGTAGCTATCCCCCTGTGCACAGGGGGAGAGCATTTCCCAACAGCACTTCTGCTCTGTGCTCCTTCTGTGTCTGTTCAATAAGAGAGATCTGCTTTAAACAACTGCAAGCTGCCACCTAAAAACTATCATGGTGCCCTTCTTGATGGGAGCAAAAGGAAAAGACTAAGGAAAGGGTTGGAGACCGAATCCTCTATGCTTCACTAGCTGCTTTACAGAGAACCCGAGCAAAGCCTTCTTAAGCCCTGGCCATTGCTGTGTTGCTGCAATCTCATGGCTGTAATTTTCACAAGACCCTTTGCTGAGGAAATACAGGCACTATGAACAGAACGACCTCCTTGGTCTCCTGGGGATCCAAAGGTCACAGGCCAGAACATGAGAGGAGACAGATTATGCACTGCTTTCTGCATTAGAGCACCTATGTCTCAAAGGCATTCAGGCTGAGCTGCTCTTCCAGGACATTAAACAACAGAGCTTTATGAAGATTTAGCCAGCAGTATACTGAGGCGTGCATTTATTCAGTCTCATATTTTAAGGGAAGGAAGAAAATGAAAACTTGTGCGTGTGCATGCACATGTGTCTGACAGAGAGATGTTCAGAGGTCAAAACAGAATTCTTCCAAAAATGAAGCATTTAAAGAAGCAGCTTTCCAAGAACACATAATCCTCTTCAGTGACAATAACAATAAAACCCCGTGCTGTCTGATACAGGAAATGATAAATTGCCCAATGGTATGAAAGTAGTATCATCTAACTGTCAAAATGTGAAGTGATAATTACTGGGATCTGGACTTACAGACTTTTGATTCATGCCTGATTAAGTAATTTTGCCTAGTGTTGCCCCAGCAGTTTCCCTTCATGCTGCTTTCTCTAACAAAAGGGAGCAGTAACAGAAGTATTGAGGTGCTATATCATCAGTATCTGAAGGAGGAAAAGAAGCATAAAAAATTTTGGATCAAAAAATAAAAGCATTAACAAAATTATTTCATTTCACGGATACCTGCATAGAATAATGTTGATATTTTGTAATGCCATATGGTTGGTCAGGCAATTCAGGTCTTGATTTATTTTTGTGATAAAATAAGTCTTATTGTCTTCTGTAACTGAAGGTTTACAATAGCAGAGACAAACAAAAAATAACAATCTCCTTGGTGTTCATTAAGAAAGTAGATTTGATACTTTCTGAAAAAATGGATCATTTTCAAATCCAACTGGGAGAGGAAAATCACTTGTAAAAATTCTCATCGTTATGTACTGTCACATAGAATTGAAAAAAAGAAAATCATTCTTCCTGTAGCATTTCATACAGAACTATGTTATTAAAGACCACAGTTAAAAACTCAGTAAAGGAACTTAGGAGTAAAGATGACAGAAAGCTGGCTAAATATTTAGATGAGGCTTCCCCTCAAGTAGATGAATGAAAAATTTTCACAAAACAGATCCAGCTACAAAGCCCTCCGCCCCCTCACTCCAGCTAGACAGTCTATTGCTCAAGTTTGATTCCAGAAATCACAGCGCCAGCTTGTGTTATGCAGGGGTTGTACTGGGTCTGTGCGCTCACAGGCTTGAGGAAGGATAGAATAGTACAAGGTTAGCGCCTCTCTTACTGGCTGAAGGAGTTAAAGCAGGCAACTAAGGTAGCCTACCAAAAACAAAAACAAAAAAAAAAAGGTGAATTGAGCTAGTAGAGATAAGAATGTGCTTACAACCTCATTTATGGTGGGAGGGAAGGAGAGGAGGTGGAAGGTTTATTTGGAAGCGTGACATTGTTCCAAACTTCCATTTCCATTTCTCCTGCCCTTCACAGCACTTCCCAAGGCCAAAAATGTTGTAATGTGTTACCACCTTGGAAGGACCAAGTGTGCAGAGGGGTACTTTTAATGGCACATCCTCCAACCAACCTCCCTTGAATTTCAGGGCTATGTACTGTTAGAGTCAATACAGTGACTTCAAAGCAACTATGGGAAGTAAAACAAATGCCACAAAGGCTCCAGAGCCAGATTCAAAACATCTCATTTAATCAGCTAATTAAGGCACTGAATTGCTTACAAGTAAGTATCTGGTCTGCCAGAACAACTCTAGTGAGTAAGGCCCCCATGTAGTCATCACAGAGAATTAGACATTGCTGAATGATTTCACGTTACTAAACTAGTACCCTTTTAAATCTCAGCTGCTGCTGCAGTAACCTTTGGGGATCTCCAATGGCTGTGTGCGCCCACAGGTAGCCAGGGAAGTTGTCTTGTATGGGCTGGATGGGTTATGGGGCCAAAATCGAAATAAGCAAAAGGAGTGTGACACAAGCTCAGCAAATGAGGACCAGAAACCAGGACACGCCTGAAGGATGCCCCTTCCCAGTTCTGTTAGTGTGAGTGCAGGAGCGTGGCTGAGACACCCAGCCTTTCTGCTGGCTATACAGTTTGAATTAATTGTATTTTTTTGCCTTTAATTCTAATTCTAAATTAGGCTGAGTTAAAAGAGAAAAAAACAAATGCAAAACACAGTGTCTACCAAATAGAGTGGTAAAATTCCACAAAAATCACTGGGATTATTGCTCTAGAGCAACAGAGAATATAATGTTATCCAGCATGCTCTTCTGTTTGCCTGAACGGCAGTTCAGCATATGATGTTCTTAGCTATATTCCTCCACTGAGAAACAAGGTACAGAAGCCCTGCTACCACCCAGATGATGGGAACTGCATAAGGAAATCAGAAACTAAACAAATAAATGAAAAGCAAACAAACATCTCTTAAGTGGATAAGTAGGACATGCTGCTAGTGGGACAGAATACAATAAGGAAATTAACTTGGCTTAGCTAATTTTGGCTGCAAATTGTGAAGTGTTCATAAGGGGGAGAAATAAGTAAACATTTTTAGATTGGTCCTTGGGACTAATGTTTATAGATTTTTTTACCTCAGAATTCCAGTGAAGATAAAAACAGGGTATAGTTGGTTTATGTAACATGGAGTAAGTCTTGGTGATCCTGATGATAATGAAGATGGAATGAAGATAGTGTACGAGTGAATTGCTGAATAGAAAGGATGAGAGGTGGTAGTGCCTGGAGTGCTTTTGCTTTGCTGAGGTGTTCAGCTTTTAATCCTATTTTGTTAATGCCAGAAGATGAAAAAAAGGCTAACATTATAGTACCTACATTCCAGTAATGTGTGTCTGTCTTGAGTATGTAAATATTATGAAGCATTTTCCCTCATTTAGTAGTAGTTACTTCTAAATTGGTGGCTATACTGGCTTTATTTTTTGGACAACAGGACAGAATAAACATCTGTTAAAAAAAAAAAAAAGCACGTTATTCCTGGAAAAAGATAAGGCTTGTGAATTGTATTAAATTATGATTGTTTTCTTCATAAGGGGTGCTTTTATGCAAGGTAAACAAGTAATTTAGAAAAAAAATCTAGGTGTAGCCTCCAAAACGGGAAAGTTATAAATTGAAAACATTTATGGCTGCTCTTCTAATTCTGACATGAGTATTTAAACAAAAGGCATCTCAATAAAATCCCTGTTGAAAGCATGATTTACTTATAGATACAAAATGCTAAATACATAATAAACAATAGGGCAAGCTGTCTAGTGTTATACTGTTAGTTTTAAGCTTTCCTATGCTCAAACTTGACTTTTTATTGAATTTTTTTTCAGGTGTTTTACTGCTGAAACATTACTCTGCTGTTACATCAGTGAAAATAATTGAATTTGATTTCCAGAAATATCTATTCTTACATACTTACATTTTTGAAAGCATTTTATTTTAGTTAAAATTATACCAGAATCAAAGCTGTTAAAAGCCTTTGCAATTTAAATGAACAGTTAGAAGAGCTAGAATGCAACAATTTTCTGAACTCTTTTGGTAGCAATAATTCATGTACTGTAGCAACAGGGATCGTTACACAGTACAAACTATTTATCTCTAGGTCTGAATTAAAGTTTAGGAGATGTCACAGAGCATTTAACATCTTCATGGAAGTTCTTAGGTGTTTCTCTGTAGTAGGACTTCACTGTCTTATTCAATTGCTTTAATGTCTACAAAGTTTGTGGATTCCCTCCTCCCCAACACATTTACAGGTGGACTCAAGTTTTGCAAAGGTCTTGAGGAATATGAGAAAGGTCAGTATAAGCTCAGTTTCAGATCAGCACCTTTTGGGTTCTAGGCAGGTTTTAGAAATTTCACGGAAATTATTTCAGTTCATCTGAATTTTGGATAATTAGGAGCCAAGAAACAGGGATTCACCTTTACCTTTCCTATACGGTACAATATATGACCACATGTTCAAGACAGATGCCATGATGGGAAAATGAGCATGCATCAATACTATTCCACATTCATTAAAACTTATAATGGCTGATGTAGGATAAAACAAGAGACCAAAAAAAGACTTTGTGTAATTATTGTAAGAATAGCATAATAAAAACCTTGCTCCTTGAAAGCTTGAATTGTTTCAACAATGTGTAGCGAACGTATTTGGTTATACAAAGCAAAAGTACAACTAAGTTATCAAATTTACACAAAGTCAGATATCTGAAAGGGGATCTTTTAAAAAAAAACTTTATTTGAGAAAGGAAGAGACTTATATCAGAAGGCAAAAAAAGGGAACATACAAACAGAATATATTTACAACACAAAACAAGAGATCACCTCTAAGGGTGTAAATTATAATAAATACAGTAGATTTAAAATGTAAGAGACAATAATCAATTAGAAATGTGGTTGTTTAAACCCAGTTTTCCTTTTCACTGGTTCCAGGTAGTTTCTCTATTTTAATTTTATCCAAATTTGAAAGATTACGAAATTGAAATCCACTAATGTTTTGGGGTTTCTCACCTGAATTACATTATAAAAATATCTTTTGTCTTTAGTGAATACATGTCTTTGAAGTGATATTGTACAAAAGTCTTCTCAGTTGCAAGTTTCTCCCCAAATAAAATGTATTTTAAAAGATGCACTATCCCTTTTTGATGAGGCTGAAGTTAGATTTCAAAGAAAATTAAAATTATACAGAATGGGAAAAACATATAATTTCATTTTTATATGCTTCAATTCTTGAATGTGTGATTTTTTTTCATCCAAGATGGAGAAGGATTTCTGTTTAAATATGAACACACACAAAAATCACCTGTGTTTTTCTCAATTAATAAATCTTTCCTATCTAAGGAGGCCTTTCATATTAACGGCAACTATTTAGTCATTTGTTTGGAGACCTTCTAGGAAAAAGGATAATGTATCTTTAGAAGTTGCAACATTTTATACGAGATTTAATAGTATTAGAGCATAATGTAAACAACACATGCTAATAACATATTTTAGAACAATTTCTACATTTGGCAAAACAGCTATCTCTTTTGAAACAGGATACTGCACCTTAAAATATCTCAGCTTTAGAAATATAAATATTTTTAATAGAAAAAAAACCTGACAAGCATTCCAGGTCAGTTTGGGATTATCCATATTAAAGGGGATCTTAATACAATGAATCTTTAACTAGCTTAACAGAAGTAAACCTATAAAACAAGGTAAACATATCAAAAGGGAATATGAAGGAAATGTTTCACTGGAAAGCTTCCTTAACAATTTCCCTACTCGCTTTGTTATTTTCTTTGACAATAAATCAATTCATAGAGTGCCTTTAAAAACAGAGGGAGCACTGCCCCGTAGTCCCCGTCCCACCCCGTCCCACCCCCCCGCCTCGCATTCCTCAGCACATGAATCACTTGGGCTTCCTGTTTCCATAAGGCATTTCCTGCCCCCCCCTCCCAAAATCACTTTTCTGCAGGAGAACAGCGGGGACCTGACAAAGTAGAGACTTAAATAAACAGGGCCTTCCACTGCATCCAGCCTTGCTCTGCCTGATCTTACACCAACGGAAAGGGACGCCAGCTCGCTGGCTGCACAAATGCACTGCCCTTTTCAGCTTTGGTGAAACGCTCACTGACAATCTCAAGTTTCCTTTTGCCAAGTTGGCGTTTTGTGCACAGTCGTTACTTTAGTATTTGCCCATGAAACCTAGCGGTAAAGGTTATGCGATACTGTATGATTAGTCTTTAAAAAAAAAAAAAAACAAGTGATTGGATATCAGATGATAACGATAACAGTTCTGTGCTTTTCCTGCAATATCCTAATAACTGATTGGAACCTAACGCTGCATTTTGCTTCTCACCAGTATTTGTATTTGCTTCATTTAAGGATGTTTCTGTGGGCAGTATCATCAAATAAGACAGAATAAGCAGTGCAAAAAAGAAAACAATGCAATTTTTCAACAGTGCCTTGCCTTGCCTCTTTACATCCACTTCATATTCTTCTCTAAATTATACTTTATACACCAGCCTGGGACCACTGATATAGCAGTCAGTACCTGTCTACTGGGGAAAAAATACCCTAACGTTAACAGTGTTCAAGACTACAGTATGATACAGTATATACAGATAGCTGAAAGCAAAAGTCAGAGGATTCAAAATCAGTGAAGAAGAATGTTTCATCAATCAGGACTGGAAACTAATTCCAGCAATTGCTGATCTCAACAAGCTAGGTGATACGAGTTCTCTTTCACTAGAACTAAGCGACGTAATGTCATCTCGGGCTAATACAAAGTCTATCAGCTATTATGCAAAGATTTATGTAGAATAATTGACTGCAACAGGTTTTTTCTCAATTAGTGGCCATAAGGATGAGCTTCACTATATTTTCAAGTGTGCATACAACACTTCTGCCTTTGTTAAATTCTTTGACTGGTAAATCAGGATTTGCTAGATCAGTGAATCAAAACACAACTGCTTATCAAAGCCTAGAAAATGCACGTGATGTTCAGATAATAACCTTAATTACAAATCCTGGAGCTAAATCTTTGCCTATTACCTGTTGCATAAAAGCAGCTTGCTCCCCAGATTCCATTTGCTGGGTTTGAACATCCTCATCACTGTCCGGTGGCTCCTCTTTGACTTTCACAGCCCCCACCTGCTGTCCTATTCTGTCATCCACACCAGCACTGCTGCTCTCAGCCCTAATGCTGGCACTGCTGGCGGGAGCTCGCTCTTCCTGCATCGAGTGATCTCCATGAAGCTCTTCTTCAGCTTCCTCCAGGTGACTGCCAGGCTGCTTGAGCTGCTCAATGGACTTGGAAAGCATCTGGAAAGAGAAGAGGGGGAAGAGTTATTGACTCCTTTCCCTGATGCCGAACACCGAGAAATACTAGATTTGCACTGACAAAATTAAAGCTTCCGCAGCAAACCCAGGTAGCTACGCATTACCAAAATATTAATGTACAGAGAAAAAAGAACCAAAGTTCCTAAGCAAAAGGTCGCTTGCAGTTCTGCAGTAGAAAATACCATGTATGTAGAGAGTGCTATACAGTAATACTGAACTAAAAATAAGGCAGAATAATGAAAACATTACACTGCTGTTACGCTGCTACAGCTGGTATTCAAGAGAAATTAGTCTCCCTTCATACTCTTCAAATGTAAATGCAGAAATTTAACTATATTACAGTTAGTTTTCCACAACACAAAATAATAAAAGAACTCTAAGAAGAAGGAAAATTATTAATCTGGCTAATATTTTGCTACAAGCAAATTAGGGAATAGTCACACAAGCTTCTCTATCAATTAAAGTATGAAGGCACTAAAAGTCGACAAAGGAGCGGTGACAAAGAACTGCTGTCAGTCACCTCTCCTGTGGCTCAAAGAGACTACAAGCATGTCTGTCCGTGACTGGAAAGACTTTAGCTTTTGTCATGCACAGCACAGGTATCCCTGTTTCAGCAGTGATGATATAACCCAGCTACGCAGACAATACTGTTTTTACACCATTAACTGCTATTGTAAAGCTTTGCTGAGGTGCCAGATGCCTCAGTACTGCAATCAAGTACATTTTATATTTTATTATTTAAGATGCAGCAAATGTATTCCAAAATAGTCCAAATGTAATCCAAAAAAGCCAAAACTGAAATAAAAATCCCCCACTTTATTGAAAGAGGCACAAATCAGACACGTGAGTAAGCATCTGCAGGGTCAAGTGAGTAATTACCATTTATTCAACTGGCCTACTTGATTTCAAGCAAATACTGATTTGTATCACCAAGGTCAAACATACTGGGGGGGGAGGGGGGGAAACCCCACCTTTTACCATTACTCTTACATACCTTCCTCTTCCCATCTGGCTCCCCTGCAATGATCAAGTCTTTCAAACTGAATTTTAACTAGTGCTATATGCTGAGTTACTGGATGGCTTCAGTATAGCTGGTTTTTTTGTCAAAAACTGTGGACTGCCTAGTTTCATTCTGCTTTCTAATGCCTATAGAAAAATGCCACCCTAGTGAAGGGCAGGGTTGTCACGTAAACTATGATCAAGAAGCTACAGCTGGATTCAGGAACTCCCACAAAGTCAACAAGACGAGTTGAAAGATGTGTTTGTGCAGTTCCAGTTGATGCTCTGATGCATACGCCTCACATCAGTGGCGAAACAAATTCCACAGAGGAAGTCTACAGGCTTTGGTCACAGCAAACCTTCATTTTTGGGAGTAAGGGGAGTTTAATGGCAAACTAAAAAGAAACAAACAAAAATCCCTTTTCATTACTCTAGTAACTGGCAAATCACAACACGTGTATCCTGCATGCCGCAGGTGGCATGTGCTAAGCTGGGGAATCCTTACTACTGCAACTAATGCAGAGTGTCTCCTTTTATTAAGCCGCATCTGGAAAATTTTTCAGATCAAACCCATAAATCTTTTCCGGTTGTTTCTCAGGGGTTGATGCTGACCAAGAAGGCACTGAAGCTAACTACATGTATGCAGCTCGGGTGCCCTCCTCTCTGTTGCTTAGTTAAACATCTGTGGTCAAGCCCTCTCCACTTCTCAAGCAAGAAAAGGAAGGCAGGCCTGGCTGCTTGGCTGGCTGCTAGCAAGCAAATACAAGCTGAAACATCTGTGTGACAGATAATCATATACAGCTATGAGAGTCACTGATGCTGATCCATCTGTAAACCATTCCATGTGCCAGTTACTTGACATCAGGTGGGTTATTCTGGAGGGGAAGCCAAGAGAAAATGAGAGCATGTCCACAGCAAAGTTAAGACGCATATTTAGCTCATTACCGCTCTCCTTTCCTTTATGCTTTTTCACTTTTATGTCAGGCTCTTTCTTCTTCACGCTGCTGTATGGCACAGATCTGCAGCTGAGCTTTCTGAGGCAACACATGATGGACTGCAGTATATAATCTACACGTGGAACACCTTCAAATGCTTTTTGCATGTTATCAGTGGAGTGATACAGGCACAAGTAAAGGGGCTGCAGAGACTACAGTGGTATTTGTGTGCATTTCAGTTTGCAGTGTTCCCGTTTTGGGGCCTGCTCCCACGCCATAGAAGTCAGCAGGCGATTTGCTCAGACTGGTGACAGGAGGAGCTAAACAAATTAATTTTTCTAAAACTCTGTGAAATGAACCTCTCTAAATATTTACACAGTAGATTTTACGAAGTGCATTCATATTATCTTTACTGCAGAAAATCTCATTAAAAACATCCTTTACACTGTGACTTTAACTAAGCCTCAGGCACGGGGCTATGAGGCACTATAGTCACGTCCTCTCATATGGTGGAGCATGATAAAAATGAGTGGATGGCATGGAGGGGGGATGGGATACCCAAAACCTGAAAACCACCCCTGCTGCTCAGTCGGCTAAGCCAGAGCTGACTGCTTCCTCTGTATCACCACCACGATTCCATATTTGTTAAAGTGATTTTTTTAAAGGCAACTTGGCCCCATGTTATTCCAGTAATTACATTAGTAGCATTACCAGGAGACTGTTCAGTTCTCCTAAGTCAGAAACATCTTATTTTATATTATATCTCCTGGTACTACTGTGGAAAATTACGTATCTGGAGACATGCAAAGATATCAGTTTAGAGTCAATATTTCTATCTTATCTCTCTATCTATAGCAGAAAATGAGTCTTGAATGAAACACTGCTCAAGCCCTTTCACTGTGCAGCTGGATACTTCTGCTTACACTTAATGTTTAAATCCTTCAGTTTAAAACCCCACTTACCATTTTTTTTTGTGAATTTATCTGTAGGTACATGCAGGACTTGCTCCTCATTTTAATGCATATTTTTGATTTTGAAGAAGTGGTTGCTTAATCTGAGTTTTAATAAGCCTACATTTAGAAATAATAATAAAATCAAGGTTTATTTCACTAGTAAATTAGAGTTGTACAGATTGGTCGTCTTTAACCAGTACACTTTACTGTTATCGCTATTCCAAGTAAAGGAGTCTCTCAGATAAATGGCTTCATGCTAATGTAACCTATATTTTTTTCCCTTTTATTTTCAGGAAATTAAGCTGTAAGGGATATGCATGAGCCAAAGTAAATAATGGCAGCAGGAGAGGAAGCATTTACAGACATCAACTCCATTGTATAACTGCAAGAGTCCAACCAAAAAAGATATCAAACACAATCTATGTTTGCCTGTACAGAAAAATGGAAGACTAAGTATAAATAATCTGGACATTGCAACAGACCATTTTATAGGTCCTTCAGTGGCAGCCCCTGCCTTTGTTTCTCCTTTGTAATGACAAGGTCTTGTAAAATACAGTATTTTAAATGAAATGTCTTTACAAAGAGGCAAAGCACACAATCCTGCAGCAGCCACCCCATACATTTCTTGCCTTAATTAATTGTTCATTTTAAATACATGGCAGTAGTTTCTAAGAACTCATGCATACACTTATGGAACACACTTTTTCTCCTTCATTCCTATGGCTATCAGATTACTTTGACCAGCTACGTATGCTGTTAGCTGTTCTGAAACAACCTGGCACCTGCTTACTGTTGTCTCTGTTACTCGTGTAGTACAACGTTTCTAAGGGATGGATTTATCTTTCAAAATCATTCTTCTGCGTTATGGCTTAAACATTAGTTCTCAATAAAGGACAAATGTCCTGGGCATTTTTCAGTTCCAAACACAGTCAACTGTTGCTATAGTTTTGTCCAACTAATCCCCTGCTACAAGCAATATTTGCAAGAAGAAATGTGCTACATCTCACCTTCAAAATATGCTAGTCGGATGTGTAAGCTGGAAAGCCAAAACCTCAGTTGTAATATGTTTAATGAAACTAGATTCATTTATTCCAGCTGAACATGATCCTGTCTTTCATATTTCATTAAATATTTAGAGATGTGAATGACTAATCTGGGTTAACTGTATCTTTTCAATATTCCTATTGACAACAAATAATCTTCCTATTTTTTCCATCAATAACTCAAGAGAAACTTTCATATTATTTTTCATTTTTTATTAACAGGTATTGGTCAATTATGATCACCATCCAAAGCACTAACACATTTTCACTTCCTATATATTTTTTGTCATGAAATTTTTACCTCACAGTTTTGCCCAGTCACTGGTTCCCAATATAAAGACGCTTTAAACCAATTAACATCCTGGAATGAAAACTGAAATTCAGGTACTCCTTATCTAAGCTTTAACATTATCCATACTGCTCCCATACTTTAGTGCACACTACCAACTGCCCCATTATTTTAACCTTTACTACTCCAACACAGAGGATGATCTTACCATTGAAAACAAATTGTCAAAAATGCTATGAATACATTATTTTAAGAACACATGTTGGGTTCTCACACTGATCAAATAAAATCTTGGTCCCAGTGGAGACAGTCCTAGTTTAGCTTCAGCAGCAGCAGGCCTTTATTCATCATACATGACAAAAATAACCTTTAAAGACAGAGGGCTTTGTTCATGTACTCTTCACATTATGATTTCTGAGATTTTCTTGAATGCAAACTTCTGCTAGGGGCTCTGCACTTATATTTGTTACACCAAAATCACCCTTTTTCTGCAAGTGGCAGGGTCAAAGCTTTCTGGATACAGAGATACACAAATAACATCGATTTTGAGGTTTTTATTGTAGCAGTGGTCTTTTGGTACCCATCTGCAATAATTTTAACCGGGAGTTTCAGACTTTGGACTCCCTTTATTGAGCAGAATGAAGGATCTGCAATGGTGATCAAAGGGCCTTATGAGGAAATAAGCTGTCATTTGGACAGAAGTATATTAAAGCTGACAACGCTAAAACTGATCTTCCCTAAGACAAGCGGAGTTCAGGTTACTTCACATTCATTATTATTTTTTCCCCAGAAAGCTGCGACGAGGGTTTCTACCTACTTTTGGATGGGATGTCAACATTTGCAGAATGTTTTCAGAAGGTCAGCATACTAGATCCCGCAGGTACAAATGTCAGACTTCAGTGGAGACGTATACCGTTTCCCACATCAAAAGCCTGGCATCTGACAGCTGACCAGAAATAATCCATAGGGGATCTTCTCTTTGTTATTAAGGACAGAGGCACACCTCTTGGCAATGATTTGTTTCTTTTCAGAATGGAAATTATCCAGGGGAATTCTTTACCTCTGACCTATGTTAGATTTTGCTTGTTATCACCCTCACAGCAGCACTGGCTTGCTGCTGAACTATATTCTTTTCTCAAAGAAAAGAAATGGCTTTTTAATACAAGATAAATACAAGATCAATGGAGTGTGGAGAAACTTGCTCTCTTCCTCTTTTTGTTGTTACAGCAAGATTCACCTGTATGTCCGCCAAAATGATCTGACCAAAACTAGTTTTCAGGGAGTGCTGGCACATGCCATATAATCTCAGTTCAGGGCAAACATTCAAATACTGAGTTCAGCTGAAATATATTAAAGCCTTAAGTACTTGAAGTCCTAAACATAAGGGAAAAAGGAAAGAGAAATGGAAAATAAAAAGAAGATATTAACTTGTTCTAAGCTCTTGAGCAACTATCATTTCATAATATGGTCAGCTTAAAATGCTTCTGACCTTTCTCACCAAAACTTTTAAGAGAATGTTTGAGTATTCCGTATTAAAAAAAAACAAACACCTTCATTTTTCATGACTGAAAAGGAGGGAATTATATCTCTGTGCAGATTTCATTATACAGCCTATGAACAGAAAAGGGACAGAACAGTGGAAAATAACATGTGTATGTATTCCCTTGATACATGCGTAAACCTGTCCTAAGAAATGAGAAGATAGTGGGTTGCTTTGCTACGTCGTCTAGAATATCTACTGTTTTAAGGTTCAAATAACTCTGCTTTGCAGAGTTTAAGTTTGATTGTAAAGCCATGCAAATTATATAATGAACAAATAACTTTAACTGCAAATAGAGGCAAGTTTTAAGAATGAACAAGGTATATTCCACCATGCTAGCAGAGTTCAAAGACCTTATGTAGGCACAGGAGTTCCATCTGAAGCTTTAAGTTAAAGGGTTAAAGAACATAGTTTTAAATACAGGCTGCCCAGAGAGGTGGTGGAGTCACAATCGGCACTTCAGGGCATGGTTTAGGAGGCATGGGGGTGTTGCGTTGACGGTTGGACTTGATGATCCTAGAGGTCTTTTCCAACCTTAATAATTCTATGCTACTATGTTTCTCCAAAATTCAGTACTTAAAAGCCACTCCATGATTTGATCTTTTCTCACTCTCTTGTCTATGGGCTACCCTTAAATTCCAGTTTTTAAAAATCAGGTTTCTTCTTTTAAGTGTTTAAGAAAGCCCTCTGGCTTCCTGTACACTTGCAGAGGACAGATACATGATTAGAGCACTGACATTTTTCAGTACTACTCATCAGAACGATTCTTCTGAGAATGGTACTGTAGAAGAACCTAGATGCTGTAAACTGCAAAGTCTGATAAACCACCCACATCCTCAGATAACCTGCTGCTTCTGTGGCTGCAGCACAATCCTATTCCTCTTTAGGTGTTTGCTGTTCTGATGGGTTACTGTGCTCCTGATGAAGGATCGGTGCTCTGGTAACAGGGATAAAAGAGACTGAGAAGCTATTGGGGCAAAGGAAGTAGGTTACGGAGGTTCAAGGTAACGAAAGACCCTAGAATAAAATCAACTTTCTACTAACTGCATATGTGTATAGCCTATACTGTAGAGAATAAAAGCTAGGTTCACTAGGTTTTAAAAGAAGGAATTGGTTTTGCCTCTTTATCACAAATAACCATGTGAGAATGAAAGCGTATTTCAAGTATGAGAGGGAATTATTCTCCTTAACATACATTTTCACTGCAGTTTAAGTCAGAAAAAGAAATGTTACTGAAACAAGCACTATCCCAAACCAACTGCAGTCCTTTTACTTCCTTATCCAACCTAGCTCTTGTGAGGTACAATGCATTCTTAGTCCTATGTGAGTAGGAGTATGTTTATGAGACTCAAGTTAAATTTTCACATTTTGGACAAATGTACCTATATGCCACAGCACATACCCCCAAATGCTATGGCAGAATTTATGTCAATAAGCATATGATCTAACAAAAACATGTCAGTGGCGTTCTTTGCTTTGTGAGGAATGTATGAACTGATCAGTTTGTAGTGAATACCCACAAACAGCACAAAGACTCAGTACTTTACCGGTAAAAATTCTGTTCTCTTCAGACAACTAAGGGCAGGTGAAATATTTTCAAAACCTGAGGCTATGAGATATACATGTGCCATCTTGATTAAACATATGGAATACATACTCAAAGAAAAGCCAACTGGACTCCTAGTTGAGTAATCAAAACACCCAAGCTGAGAGGGGTTAACATGCAAGGATCAGCTCTGAACTTTGAAGTTTTCTGGTCTTCATTTTTGCTAATTAAGACAAGATTTAATAACCAAACCACTGTACAAACTATGTACTTAAACTCTAGGTTTGTTTCTAATTTTGTTGGGAATTCTTAGTAGATTCCAAAGAATCAGTACCCCCTGGGAAGTTCGCCCAGTAAGGTGGATTGATTTTTTTTCCTTTTCTCTTAGGTACAAAGGCTGAATGCCCGCTTTTAATCTTTTCTTCTTTGCCATTGCCTCTTATATGTAGTTATTAAGTAACCCTCAAACAAAAGAAGACAAGTAAAGATGCATGATTAATATCTTTGAATTACTAGAGGAGCTCCAGCAAACAACTTTTGGAAAGCTATGTAGTAAGTGCAGAAAAAACGTTTTCCAGATAAAAGCGTTTACTTGCATATCTTCATTTTAGAGCAGGGAACAGCATCACATTTGTTATAGAAGCATTAGCTCCTGATAAATCTATTTAGATTCTGCTGCTCTCTGTTTATTAATGGACGGTCCCTTTTCTTCTTTCCCCCCCTTCAGAATAAGGTGTTACTGTACAGGGAAAGAGGGGCACAATCTGTGTCTGATGTTAGCAATAGCACATTCTTCTTTTTTCCTATATGATAATTTTATATTGCCATATAGATAACACTTTCACATTACTAACTGACTTACAGAGAAAAAGTTGGTTTGAAAAAAGTTGATTAAAAATTTCTCCAGATGTTTAATAAATTTTTTACACAAAAATGGTAAGTTTAATCAGCTCATTGAGTTCAAATGAGGTATATGTTTACTCCACATACTAGTCCACTCTGAGAAAGCTTAAAACACAATTACAAGGCAGCTGGATGGAATGATTGCAGAAGTTCAAAAGTGCACATTAAAAAGTTGGACAGAAATCTAGTAATCTTTAAGGCATCATTTACTGCTGAACAGGAAACCACCTGTAATTTAAACTTGTACGATGCTTTGAACACTGTTGTGTTGAATTGTATTCTTACTGATGTCAAGAACCACAAATCACCTTTCAGAAGCTGAAAATGAAGATCTATACCTATGTATACACCAACTATGCACAAACAAGATACTCATGCAAGAACCGGTCTGCTGACCATGACCACAAGGCACCAATACCTAAACTTCGTTATTAATTTTCAACCTTTACATTTATTGAAAATTCCTTACTTTGGGAACTCACCTTATTCATGTGGATCTGCTGCTGGTACTGTTTCTGCTTCTCCAAAAATTGTTGATGTTGCTGCTGGATGACCAGCTGGGCCAAAGTACTCTGAGGAAGAGGAGCTGACTGGGTTCTATTCAGTGGCCTGTGACGAGGCAGTTTGTGGGCAGCTCTTATGCCAGGTGAGACTCTCTCCTTCGCTGCTAAAGGAGACTGTGGATGAAGAGGAACCGCTCCTGCAAAACAGGGACATTTCACTCCCGTGTGAATAACAACGAACCAATAGTTCTAATAGGAGAGAAAGCTTTCAGCAAGAAGAGGAGTGTACATCGCAGAACTTTGCATCAGCGCTGATGCAGTGGGACGTGTACCACGTGCCTCGCCATGCTGGAAGTTCAGCAGCTGCAAAAGAATGTGATGAAGTAATCATTTTCTCTTTTCTGTGATCACTGAATTCTTTCAGGCTAACAGACTGGAGCAGAATCACTAAAGGGGGAAAACAAAGATGCTGTCCTTTTTTCTCCCACCCTTCCACTTTTCCCAACGGTTAGAATGTGTAGTATCTGTATTACCACTTTTAGTTTAATGTGAATACAAACGTCATTAAAAACATCTTATAATATTATTGTGTTGAAGCCATGATCATTACCAGTCACAAGAAGTTTTTGCTGTCTCATTTGTTCTTTCAGTAACAGATGCTGCAAGAGAGCTTGGTGGCTGCTATTTGGCTTTCCCTCCAAAGCAACGTGAGGATGAGTTGAGGACGGAGGAATGTTCCCCCCATACTGTCCAGCCATAGTCACTCCTTGTCTGAGTGACTGGGTCTCCCCCTTCTGCTTTTCTTTGAATGACGATGAAGCCTGTCAAAGAACAACAGCACTGGTAACGTTTTTCACAGACCTGGCCATTTATATCTCTGTTTGATTAGATGGTCTTATGTCATACGTTATGAATACATACAGAAGAAAAGGTTAACATCCCTATCTTACACTTTGTGAGATGAAAAGGGAGGAAGAACATGCCAGTTAAATGTAACACTGTGAGAAACTGAGTAATGAAACCCACTTGAAAAAAATCAGTAATAAAAGCCAAAGCATAAGGAACTACTAGTTAGAACATTATTAATGAAAAGACAGGACCTGTCCTTAAAATTCTTAAAGACCTTCCCACAGCCTCCTGCACAGGAAAATAGGGGATCAGAGGAAATAGTTTCCATTGAGTTTGGAATAGGCAAGGCTTGGTTTTTCACATAACTTTCCATCAGACAGCAAGCCAATCAGCAAAACAAAACAATTACCTGTAGTAGTGGGAAGCTATTACTTTTCCTGGAGCACTCCCTGACTCCCTGAAGGACAGCACAAATGTAAGTTTTACCGTTTGCAAAGTAAATTTGTAGAGTTAAACTCTAATCTACAGAATCATCAAGAGCTGTTGTTTGTCCCTGGCATTTTAAAGTGCTCTTATAAATTGCACAGTTATTAATGTAAGGCTTTTGGAAGTTTTGGTCCTTCAGCATTGCAAATGTACTGTATATTACTTTGTTCTTTGTCTAGTTTAAAAAATATATTTCTTAAAAAAGCAGTTAAAGCAGAATAACAATTTTTACAGCAAAAATAATAACCTAACAGAAATAAGCATGTTGAGGCTTGCAGATAACCACTTATGGTATGGCATGGTAAAAACGGTATTTCTGATAATCTAAATTCCATAAATTCTAATGAGGCAAACCAAGGTATTCACTAATATTTTTTCGGTGTATTCTTACTTCTCACTCTGCTATCACCCTTCCCTGAAAAACAAACACCAAAGTAAACTTTACATTCAGTTTGCAACTGCTTATTCTGGTAAGAGAAATAAACATTACTCGCATAAATCAGCCCCTTTGTTTTTTCTAATGCCAAAAGTAATATTTGGTGCTAGCTGGCCACATCAAAAGCTCATATGATTTGAGCGAGAAAATTAAACATATTTTCATTTCCATTTTAATGGTATAAAATTACTTTGAAGCTAGTTATATTTTTTGTGAAAGAGCGAAGAAACTTTTGATGATATCATCTGGAAAAGTAAGCACTACTTTTCATGATCAGTTCAATTTTTCCATCCCTTAAAAACAATAATTTGCTTAAAAATATCTCATGAAAGGCTTCTAGAGAACTGATTTAAAGCTTGCACAATTTTCTTTGCAAAGTTCTATATCCGATGTTAAAATGTTGGATTGCAGCAATATGTTATTAGTGAGAACAGTAAATGTACTGAAAAAGCCATAAAATAACATGAAACTTTAACCTGAAACTACGTTTAGCACTGGAATTAAGTAGCACTTATTACAAACCATAGTGGTTGTATAGATTTATTTTTTTACACCATGGAAAGCTGTACTTACACCCCTAGTATTTTTACAGAAGTTACCAATTCACCTTCTAAGAAATTTAAATTGCTAAAATTTGTTCAGAATTTATACACTCTTGTATAGAACCACCATATAACTTATATCAAGCATTTTTATATTTTTTGCTGGAAATCAGAAGACATAAGTTTTGACCAGTGGCAAAATTTTCAGATATGTTATGGAGCCTCAGATTTCATCTCTAGGTTACTGTAACTGGGTTGAGATCTCAAAATCTTTACCCATCAGCATGGATTTCCATACATACCATGTCTGTGGTTTTGTACATTTCACATATTAGTTTAACATTTAGCTCTAAAAAAAGGTGATTGCTCCAGACTGAACAAAAGGCATATTAATATAACTGGTCATTAAAATATTAAGCGTTGTTCACATATCACCAATTTTATTTGTCACAAATAGCACACCTGTCAAATAGCAAACCTAGCTGCAGGAACAGTAGCTTCTTCCCCTACTAAGCTCCAACCCAGCTGAGGTTGCTACAGGAATCTCATAAAAAGTTACAGGTGCTGTACTTTACATGTAGGGATAATCATATAATTTGAACTTTTATAGTAAATGATCCCCTCATGTACTGCTCATCATGTCTGAAACCTGTTAGCTGGTTTTCGACACAAATGTAATGCATGTGGCCCATAGTTAGCTAAGCTCCATACTGGCACTTGTTTATTTGCGATTAAGAACGATTACTGCTTTCAGGTTGTGCCCTTAAAATGTTCAGAAGTTGCCCAATGCAAAGAAAGGTCTGGTTCCTACTCTGAAATATTTATGTTCCAAAATGCTAAAAAAGGAGAATAGTCAGAAAGTAGGTTTTCTGGAAGCAAAAGTAGACAGGAAGGCTTGAGACTGGTCACTTACACTGATTTGAGGTTGTACTGCTGGAAGTCCCAAGGTAATGTGGGGCAGAGAAGGGGATGTGTACAGACTCAACAAGTTCACTGATTCGTCCTGTATCAAAAGGCGTTGCTGTGAAACCAGATGCTGGAACAAAGAGGAAAAATAACAGAAGTATAATCTCCAAGCTTTTTATCTTGGTTACTTTATCCTCATTACCCTGCTATATTGAAAGCCAGTTATGTATCATGAACCCAATAGGGTTCCATATAAGGAAAAGTACTGTCCGTGTGAAAAAGCCGTTGATATTTCTCTTCTTAAGAAAACAACTGATACATGTCTGGGATTATTCCTTGGTTAGTAAATTAAATTTCCATGCAAAC
>WEKW01001565.1:137250-149297 GCA_013389905.1 Sula dactylatra | reverse complement strand
AAAGGAATAAAAATTACCTGCTTATTAAAGTTCTTTGAAATTTTATACACACACACACACAATGGCAAGTTCCCCTAGCCTGAGTGTAAATTTGGCTGTTGTGTAATGAGCAGAAAATGTCTGCACAAGTCATTAGAGAGAAAAATACAAAACAGAAAAAATAGGCACAAAAGAAACCACATTATACAGATTCCAGTGCTATCTGTTACCAGGGAATTAGGATCAGTTTGCAAACAAGATGAGTCCTTCAGACATCTCAACAGCCTAAACTACAAGATCTTAGGAGCCAGAGTCTGGAGTCCTGATTTTGGCATAGGAAAAAAAAAAAAGAAAGAATTGCAAAGAGAACTGCAAACCTCTCTGACACTAAAATATTGCATGAGGTGGGACCTGGGAGAGAAGAATGCAGAGTTACTTAGTATTTTAACTTTTTGTTAGCCCTTCTTCCTCTGAGCATCACCTCCAATAGATATTTATATCTTGAATGGGGTACTGAGAATATAAGAAGGACTTCCTCTTTGAGTAGCCATGGGACAGGAATTGCTGTGGAATGTGGGCAGAAGGCAAAATAGCAGTTTTTCTTCTTAGGTCACTAGCTTGGAGGCCACACAGGCCATTTAAAAGACTGACATCAGCAGCAGAGCTCTTTGGCATCAGGAACTCAGGAAGGTTATCTTTCTCTAATTGCTCCCTAAGCATCACCAGAAGCAAGATAGCTTTTCATTACCTCCACTGTCGCTCTGTGGTTAAATGCCACAGCTAAGACCTTTATTTGTCATTGCATTCCCACTTTATCCTATCATTCTTTAACATCCATTCCCTTCTGATCTGTTCTTTCTCTCATGTTGCTTTTTATAGTTTTATGGGTGTGAAACATTTGGGCTGGGAGAGATTCCTGTAACCAATATGTATTTCAGAGTATATTAGGGGGGCATGGGTCACCACAGAATTACTAGGTCTTACTTTTTTTTTCCTTAGAACTCCTGTGAGACTTGATACTTAGCAGAAGGCTCCTGTTCTTTACACACATACCTTTATGTTACATGCTAACAATGTTCATTTAGAAAGCAGAAAATATTTACATTTCCTGTCTACTACAAAAAAGTTAAGTATCACTTAAGAGCTCAGATATTGAAAGGAAAACACAAAGCACTAGCATATTGTTTTATTTAAAAACTGAGAATGTGAGAGGCTTTACTCAATCTTTAATGTCTTGCTGGCACTGCAGTCTCTGTTTTGAATTGTCTTGTACATAACTTAGTAAAATAACAAAAGAAAAAAAAAATTGTCTTTATAAATGGCTCGTTATTAGGGTACTTTCACTGTAGATCCCACTGAGGTTTACAAAGATTTGAATGTATAAATGAACTGATGTGCATAGGTAGTCTTGCTGCCCACAGGTTTTCAGGATCAAGCCTTTTATCCTAAAGCAGCAGCTTGAGGAAACAGATTCCTAAAAACATGAATATATTTTCACTTCATTTATTTGCAATATATACATTGAGTAAGCTTTATGAATGCAAGAAATTTGTCTGTCCCAACGGGAGTTGCAAGCCTCCTCTCTTTTCCTGTAATTGCTGCAGATACTCTAAGGATAACTTGAAACTGTGGGGCTTGGGAATTTTGTTTTTAATAAAGTCATCTTCACTGAACATTAGAAAGTTGGGGTTTATGCAATCCAAACAGATTGTAATTCACAACTGGTTGTAGTTAATGTTTTTCACATTTACTGTTTGTACATGGCAGTCACAAGGACGAGATGAATGCAACTGCCTGGTGAAACAGTGCTGTTATTTTATCTATTCTCTCTCAATTCCACCTTTCTCCTTCCCTCACCATATATTTTGCCTTTTTAATTCCTTTCACCTTTGTGTTTCATCAGTGATGATCTTAGTAAGTCTTCAGAAGCACCCACTTATTCCAGCTGCCCTTCCAAGTCATAAAAGTATATTTCTGTCACATAAATAAATAACTATATGGTGGAATTTATTGTTGCATACATCCTTGGCTTCCAGAGGGTCTGTAGAATTAAAACGAATAATAATTAAAATGAATATTTTTATGAAGAAAAGGTAAAGCTTTATAAAACAAAAGCATTCGGAGGGAATATTAATCCTCATGCCTCAGGGCATAAACAAACCTCTAACCAATGGGTTGCAGGAAGAAACTTTTTCCTCAGGGCAGATTTTATAATTGCTTACCACATGTCTTCTTCCAGCTTTCTTTAAAACATGTTACAGCACTGAGAGTCACTGCTAAAAACAGAATACTAGAGTAGACGAAGGACTGGATTGTTTTTGCATGGCATTTCTTATATTTCTCCCACATCACTTCAACACAGCTTTCATTTAGAGTTACTGGGTCCCAGATTTCTATAAACAGATTCTAAGATGACCCTTTTCTCAGCTAGCTTTTTTCCATTTTATATTTTGCTGTACAGTTTATGCAGCGTAACTTGACTTCAGCTAACTTATTTGCAGTACTTACAACCTCAGCAGTCTTTCACCTTACAGACTCATTCACACATTCTGTTTTCCAGCTACTAAGTTCTGCTTTGTTTTGTCTGACAGTCTTCTGTCCTTTCTAGTTTGGTTTCTATCTTTCCTGTGGCTTTTCAAGTCTTACTGCAAGCTTTTCTTCTTTCTGAAAAAGAATAGTTGGCATACTAGCCCTGCTTTACTGAAAAAAACCCTGAAATTGGTAGAGGATCCTGGTTTTCTTCTTAGGAGCTGTATTTTCATCATACTGTTATTTTTACAGTGACAAACTCTTTTAATCCATACAGAATTGGTAAAAAGTTAGTTTTAGCTGATGCAGATAAACTCTATTAACACTCAAATATCCAGTTTTAAGCACGTGAGCTAGTTAAAGCAAAACCTCTAAGAAATCAGCTTCTCAAGAGTTCTGTGCCAGGAGATGTGTGACTGAAGGGAGAAAAAACAGGGTAGTGTAGCCAAAATAAGTAAAATATACTTACAGGCTGAACTGGATGATCTAAATCTGATAACCAGAAGGCTTCTTATTCTTATGAATTGATATTGTGGTATACAAAATTGAATTTGTCTGTAGAAAATACAGCAGTGAACAATGTAAATTGACCCACATAATAATAAATGAAATAGTTTTTTGTTTACTAATATTAATTTTACATGCATTTTTTTCATCCAGGTGTGAAACAGTCTCATGGCATTCTTCCACATATCCCAAGCTCACTCAGCCCCCGCCAGAAACCCTGATGAATATTGTTAGTGACAGCTGGGACCCACCTACCCAGCAGTGCTGAGCTCATGCCTCTCAGCACCACTTACAGCGCAAGCTCAGCTCCGCACTGGCCTTGTTCATGGGACTTCCTCTTGACTCAGAGCAGAAAGAGAGCAGAAGACTAGAAATAACCTACCTTGCCCTTCATCTCGATGCAAACCTGTATAGAAAATGGAACAGATTTCCCCTCAAAATCCGTCCAGACCTTCTTGTTGTTCTCCATGCACAACCTCTCTGTGAGTTGAGACCTTCTTTGACATGTGTGCATATGACAATTATTTGAAACCTTTCTCCTATGCAGATGATGGTGCTTGTACCGGTCTTCTCAGATTCACTCCACTTAGAGTTTTCTACCCACTTTCTGTCTGAGCAGGGGCATCTTTGTGAGTTCTTCTGTCAAATTCTGTTTGAGCTTAGTCTTAATCCTGTCAACCATACTGTGGAATTTAAGGTGAAATTTCATGTGTTTAGAATTGAACCCCAAGAGGCAGAAGGAAATAAACTTTTCCTAATAATTCTTTTATTTATGTACTTTAATTGTTATATATAATTCGATAACCAAAAATTAATTGTTCCCCAAGTTAAATGTAGTTCTTCTAATGGCTTCTTTTACTGACTAAATCAACATTTCTGTTGTAACTCTGTCTTTTGAGTCAATAGTCTGAATGCTTGAGCAATTTATGTTGCTTTCCTATAGTTCACAGCTAGGGAAATTAATTTAATTTTGTCCAGACTCAAAACAAATGTTTGACTGAGTGCAATTAGTTTACCGATACATGAACAAACCTACGACAGGATTTAATTACATTTACAGAAATTTAATCTAATGCATCAGGTTGATTTTTTTTTTCTAGTATTTAATGGACCTTGCCAGGATCAGTATAAGTAAATCACCCAAAATACTAAAGCAATTTCTTCTACACTCCTCTTCAAAAAAGCAACCTGTATAGCTAATCAATAGCTATATATTGTTTGTACAATCATATGAAGGAAACCTTTCTTCTGGGTTTTTTTTTTCTGTTTTCTAGAATATCAAGACTGGCTGCTGTGTAACGACGACAATGTGCTTGTGGAAAATAGCTCTATAATGGGCACATTGAGGCAGGATTTGTCACATTGACTAATTCAGTGTTCTGTCTCCAACAGTGACCAGTACTGAATGTAGCAAAAGAAGATACAAGAATTATTATAGCGGATAAGCACATGATCACTTATTCAGAGAATATTTCTTTGCAAATATTTGACTTACTGTCTTAAATCACTATTAATTATTTCCAGCCTACCAAGTATAACTGTACTTAAACTTACCACACACACATGCACACATATTTAGTCTTTTCTCCCAAACTAATATTGTAGTTTTTCTAATATCACATGGCAATGAATTAATAATTTTAATGTTTTATTGAGAAAACAGATTGTTTCTGGAGCTATATATAAATGGAGGGTTTTTTTGTTCTTGTGCAATTGACCAAATATGTTTCCAAATTTATATTTTCTGTAGCATTCACTGTTAACAAACCGTGGCCATCTTATGCTCTTTTACTGGTCTCACATAACTGCCTTTTTTTGAGCCCTTTTGATGTTTCTGGTCATTTTCGTTCTACCCTAGAGTTTTGCCTCTTCATATCAGTTTCTCAGGCTACAATCTTTAAAGTATACTGTTTTGGCTGAAGCCACCTTTTGAACTCCACTATGAAGTACCTTTGTAATGTTAGAATTTCTTTTTGTGTGTCTGCTGTGATTTCATAACCTCATTTGAGTAGGAAAAAAACTCAGTCCTGTACAAATCAAACTCTTCAATGCACCAAATCCCTGGGATTTGAAAATAAAAATCAATGAATCTGCACACTCAAAGATTATTTTAGGTAAATGATAGATAAATTCTGTTCATATATAGTAGTGACCTTAGGAGGAGGAGAGGTAAAATGTAATCTTAGCAAAACAAAATTTTAATCCAACATCCAAATGATCGATTCCTCTTCTTCAGATTTATTGCTATTGATATATAGTTGGAAAAACCAGTCTCTAATTTGAAAAGTATTTCCCTCATCAGATTTTTATAGGTTTACATATATCATTTTCATAATATTCTTTATGATAAATGAAAACTCAAGACTACGATCTTGAGGTTCATGCTTATTTATCTCTGTCATGAATTGCTATAATAATTAGACGCAGAAATTTAGTACTTTGCATATTTAGTAAAATATTTTGGTTTTTAAATTTTTTTTTAAAATGCATATGCAGTTCAAAATATTTTTAATACAGGCTTTTTGGATTTTATTTTTTCTAGTATCAGGTTTCAAAATATTGCCTAGAAAGACTTTATGTTCCTTCGATCAGGATATGTTACAAACCTTTCATTTTTATAATATTAATTGCAAAATTGTACATTACAAAAGCAAGTGTTGCCTATACTTCACTATTAGTTGCATCATATTAATGGAAATATTACCAAGGCCATGTAACACACTTGTTAGCAATTCGTCTTTACGTGAAGGGCAAAGTTGAATGCTATGTTTTCAGTACTCAGCAATTTGGCCTTCAGTCAGAGGCACACAGCCTATGTTGACACATGAATCATATAACCACTCAACTGATCAGACTCTTACTTGATCTTGGTAGCAATCTATTGTATTTTAGAAATAAAATAAATTCAGATTCGATTTCTATTTCCTGAATTATTTAATCTAGCAAAAAAAAAAAGACTGGTGGAAGAAATGATTCACAACGTGGTGAACTGCTGCAAGTCATACTGCTTAGATGTTTTTTGATTTTGTAGATTTTTTGTCCTGGACCTTCCACTCTTTTAGGTACCATTTGTTCTCTCTAAGGCAACTTAAACCCAGCAAAACCCCTATCATTTGTTCTGGCTAAATTGATCAATATATGAATGCAGTTTTAGTTGATCTAAATCAAATCTGTGCATATAAACCATCCAGTATTATTAACTATAAGAGAAATATTGCCTACCTGAGAAACACTTTTACAGCCATTTGGATACTTCCGTTTTGCTATTCAAAAGTCATTCTGGATCTCTTCTTGCCTCTAAATAATTTCAGGGCACTTTCACATTCTCAGTGAAGTTTTGTTCAGCAAGCAGTTATAAGTAGTAATGGGCAAGAAGTCGATCTTTTGAAAGATTTGTGAGATGAACAAGCAGGTGACTGAGGGAAGAAAATTGATAAAATAATCTGAAAGTGTCCTGGATAAGAAAAACAAAGAAATTTTTTTTTTAATAAATAAATAAATAGGAACTTGAATTCTAGGACATTTGGTACAGATGCACACACACAAAGATCCATACAATTATCTGTATACACAGTCAGACATATACCCACCACATATACACAGGCACAAATATACACAGATGTCCAGAGAATAACAGAAAAATTATGCAGCATGATGGGTATTTCATCTTTGCCACTTTCAGATGTCTTTACTGCTGTCTCAATTGCAATAATGTTAGTATACTTTGGCTTATATCATGTTCTTTTAACTGAGAATTCTAAATGCTTTAGAAAAAGTGCTTGTACACAATTATATTTTATTTACACAGGAGAAAAAGAAGATGAGGTTTTATAGAACCTATAACTTCAGTGCTACTTCCTGAGGAAAAAGAATCTCAGTTCAAAACTGTGATCAGTTTCATTTACGAGTGAAATCACAAAAGTAATACTATAATAATATCATATTCTTTGCCTGTTGTTTTGGAGTACAAAGATCCAAGGAATATTGGCACAACAGCAGCTAAACCAGCTGCAGATCTGAGTATCCTCAAAAGACTACAAGAGGAAAAAAAAAAAAAAAAAGCTCTATTGAATAAATGCCCTGAGATGAGACAACGCTGTTATGTAAGTTCTGATAGCTGCAGGGATACTAGCTGTCATGTAACACTGAGTCCAAAGCAGCTATATAGAACACACTGAAAGTGCATGTTAATTCACTAAAAACAGTCTTAATTGGAAATATTCATCAATTGTGGCTAACTGTGCACTTCTAGGTTGCTTACCACAGTAGGTAATTGTGGATTAACACCAGTTCCAAAACTCTGCGAAATTTTTATCCATGAACCAGAATTGAACACAAAAACCAGTGCTGATTAAATGGGTAATGAAGGTTTGCAAAGAGGTCACAGTAGTTGTCAAGGAGGCTGCACTGGCCTCAGCGAGAGGCACGGAGGAGAGGAAAGATGGAGCCGCTCTCTGCCAAACCAGCATGATCCATCCCATCACCAAGCGTGTGTGGAGGAGGCAGGACCCTCATCAGGTGAACAAGATACACAAATTGATCTTACATGTGGTCACAGAGAGTGGCATGTGGGTAAACAAATTCTTTTCTTTTGGAAAAAGAGAGGGAAAAGTCATTCTTAACTGAAAAAATGCAATTTTTCAGTGGTACACTACTTGTCTTCATAGGAAGCTCAGTTAGAAGCTCTTACAATTGGCTTCAGCCTAAATACTGCACAGACAGAAATTCTTCAACACAAATTAACTTACAAGAATTAAAATAATGATGACTGGGATCTTTGCCCTTTTACCTATTAAGTGCAGGACCTCATCCTGAATTCTCTTCTACCAAAGCATTTGAAAAACTGTATGGAAGAGTAATTAACTTCAATGAAATTACTTTTCATTAACCCCTATTGACATTAGAAAATAAAACACTTTAATGAATTGATACTGAAATTAAAATTAATTGATACCTAGAAGAGATTACATCTCCTTGAAAAAGATTTTATATTTTATTCTAAGAGACACCTTTTATTCCAGTTGTCAGATCTTTCTTTAGACTGCTTTTTCTCTGCGTGAATATGAAAGCAGTTTTTACAAGGAGTTGCTAAACAATTTCTTTATGTGACCATAGCAACATCCCATGATAAAAGCACATTTCCCTGGAAAACAGAATTAAATTGATCCATGTTACTGATGCTAAATGGCAGTTGTTCAAATAAATAGTCTTATTCAAGTCAAAGAGATTTCTTTTGTGAGAACTTAATTTTGGTAAATATATACTTTTACGTTTTATATGCTTTATACCAGAAGCACCATCTTAAATTAGACCCTCTTAAATGAAACAGAATTTTATGGTCAGGAAATGGAAAAAACAGCAGCATGAAAGGTAATGAAAATTACAGAGCTAATGCAGTGAATCTTGACCTTTTCATGCCAATCAGCTGAAATGCCTTCAGAGGAAAACTGGTTCCCTCTTGTTGGAATGTAACAAATTCATGAATGAATTTCTTAGTTTACAGGAAAAGCAGTAAGAACAGTGTGATTGTATGTTATTTAATTATGTCAATTAATTGGCAATGGTAATCAATGTACTGAAATAAGTGAAATATAGAGGTAAGTTTGGAAAGCCGTTTTTAAAAATCCCAAACCGCACTGTTAAATCACAAATTTATTCGCAGGTAAGGAGTGCAGACTTCAAACCAACATATCGAACTACTGATGTTTATTTATGTGTGACATCAATGTGATTTAGACACCTAAATCCAACAGCCACTCTGAACACACCAGCCTGAATTACAAGCTTTTGGAGCAAGAAAAGCCCTGAAGTAATGTAATGCAGCCACATTGACAACATCTAGAATTTTACTGTATATAAGGCATGCCATACATCTGAGCTGAAAGAGAATCAGAACAGCCATCTGTAAATAATAGTACCCAGACGTGGTACAAGTTGCTTAAGGTAGTATATTAGGAATAAGACACCGAAAATAGCTTCCATTGTCATCATGTCTAACCCCTTGTTACCTGAGACAATCTGTATTGCACAGCCCAGTCCCTTTCATAGGAGCTCTCTCATCAAATTTGTTAAATTGCATAGCCGAAGCAGACCTAAAGAAAGGCTACTTCAAAAACTCATTCTTCTTATGGCTACCAGCTCCCTACTGTTCTTATGTTTGCTGTATTTGTTTTCATTGTCCTTGAACCTTTGTCTCTTGTGCATTTGCTCTTTGACCAACATAGTTTCTCCATGGCATTTGACCAGCATTTTTTCTCCTTTTGATAAATTTCGAGCAAGCAATTATACAATCTGTTAGTTAGTTAGAAAAAGACAGGCTCTTTCAGCACTCTGGTAAAATGAGCTCCCTATTTTTCTGATTACTCCAGCAGCCTTTCACTAGGCTTCCTCTAGATGACTAGAATTGAACAAAGTATTCAGGGCAAGGGCATAACACCGACTTTTGGTTTTGTAATGGTTTCAGTATTTCAGTAGTTGAGTGGAGCATTTTCTTTCTGTTTCCACAAATTCTTGGAATTTATCTCATTAAAAAACACAAAGCTAAATGTAGCAGCAGCAGTTGTGGTGGAAACACAGCAGCAAGCAGAAAAAGTTAAGATGCAGAACTGGAAGTACACCTTTGTCTAGGTGGTTTTCTCTAATTTCGGTTGGAGTTTCACAGAGGGAAGGAGAACGTTAACATAACTCACATGTCACCGTAGTACAGCCAGTAGCCTGGCAGCCTCCCCAAAGAGTACCCAGTTCCCCACTGCCTGGTCTGCTGCTTATATGAGTTGTTGAACAGTAACAGCCCCAGAGCTACTTCAATCTCTCATGCTATCCCACACACACACAAGAAAAACAAAATGAACAAACAAAAAAAACCACCACCAAAAAAAAAAATGAGACTTTGAATCACACCAGTGCAAAAGATTGCCATTCATGGCTGATGCCTAAAACAATGCATTAACGGTCTGTCTCATACTCATAGAGAACACTGGAAGCTTTGCATGGAATAGAGCCACAGACCCTAAATCATCTGACTGAAGCAAAGCAAATTACCATACTGCGTATCATTATAAATTAGAGGCAGAACAGACTTGTTCCCTAATTTTTGCCAAAGTTATTGGCTCACAGGGACAGATGGAGTCCTATTATTTTTGGAGTAAAGAGAAGTGTGACCACTGATGCCACAGAAAAAGAAAAATTATTGAGATACCAATATAATATCTTTTCCTGTTATCTACTGAGTCCTTTATGCTTGCATGAATTAGTTCTAAAGACTGACTTGGACAATATTCTACCTATAAAGTTAATCAAAGCATTTTGAGCAGGTTGAGTCTATGCAGCTGAGCATCCCAAGCAGTTAAAAGGAAAAATTATAATTTCCATTTAGTTGAGATGCATGGAAATTATGAGAATATCTGACAATCGAATGCAGAACTTCCTCCCAAATCACTGCAAAAAAATGAGAGAAGAAACTAAAATATGGTAACAGCTTCTCTTCACACCTCCAAAACATGTTCACAAAATCAAAAATAGCTGCCCCCCCAAATCTGTATTACTTTATGTATTCTACAGTATTCTCTTTGAAAACTAAATAATTTACTTCTTGGATGTCTTCTAATATAATCTGAAGGATTGTTTTTATTATTCTCGTCTTGAACCCGAGACTTTTCATTTATTTGTATTATCATGCCCATTCTTACTCCACACTGTAAAACTCAAATGCATTGTCGCAGAATGGAAATGGATATGCTAAGTACTATATAAAACCCAACTAAGTACACTCGATTGGAAATATTTCTGTCTCAGACTTGCCTCCAATAGGCAATGAAAAGAAAAAGAATCCTTCTTCCTTTGTGGGATACCTTCATGTATTAAAGGCAGATTAATAATTTTAAAAAACCCACTTCAAAAATTTGAAATTGTGTCCAATACAAAACTATTATTTAAGGTAAAATAGCCTTGTTTAATACTGTATAGTAATCTCAGAAAAGTTCTTTGTGGAGGTTATTAACAAATGCTTTCTTTTTCTTTTCACTGTTAATTTATTCATTGCCACTACTTTTTAAAATATTGTCTTTCCTCAAATAGGACTCTCAATCTGTTCAGATATGTGAAAAAGAATGAACCTACTGTGAACAAAAGTTTTCTTATTCAAAACATTCTTGTTGTTATTTAATCTGGCAGAAATATACATAAAAATATACCTGAGAAAAAGTACGAACCATCACTGAGGAAGTTGCCAAGCAACCACCATTTAATGCTAAGGAAGAATAATATTGTTTATTTAATTAGTGAGTCTATGTAGGAAAAATATCCATGTTAAATCATAATATGCTATCACATAAGAAATTCCAAAACAAAATGCAATTTTAATTGTAACTATCAGCAGATGAAGCTACAGAAATGACACAAAATGCATGGCATACTTACTAGAGGCATTGAAAACAGAGATAATTTTATTGCAGTCTTTTCCAGAGACAAACTAATGCAATCAGTAAGAAATATTGCTGACCTTGCAGTGTCTATAACATTCAATAAATATCTAGTACAATCTACTAACAGTTTCTTAAATCGGTGTATAACCCCACTGTACTGACTAGTAAAATGAACAGATCTGATATGACCAGCAATAGCACTGCTCCCAAATTTACAAAAGAGAATCCTAAGACAGCTAGCTGAATAATTTCATGCCTGTAGTGTTGGTAAATTAGCACAGAAATAGTGCCAGTGTAATTAGTTTGTTTAAGACCTTAAAAAATAAAAGTAATAGCAATATCAGTACACACTCTGGTGTTGCTACAGTAACACCAGAGTAAAAGTAGTTTATTATCAATCATTCCTGTAAGCATATAAGGAAGGAATACACACACACACAAACAAGATGCAGGTTTTTACATTTTTAACCACAGCAGACTTAAGCTAGCAGAATAAATATCAATCATATTAAAAACTATTTTTAGATCCCATGGTTTTTTATTGAATACTTTCCTTCCAGAACATTTCTTGGAGCAAAATCATGGCGGTGGCGGCGGTGGGGGCGGGGA
>WEKW01001565.1:82706-137152 GCA_013389905.1 Sula dactylatra | reverse complement strand
GGTGGGGGCGGGGAGGGTGGGACACACACAAACACACACCAACACACAATGGTGAGAGCACTCTTCTAGCTAAGGAAGAGTATGTATCCTGGCACGTGTGGCTAATTAAGAATGTCTGAAACATGACAAGCAATATTTATGATGTTTCTTGCAGGATTCTGCATTCTAGCTTACAAGAACACATTCAGATATGTTTACCTAAGGTACACGACTTCAGAGGAGAATTTTGCAATATTTTTTACAGTAGCAAGGAAGCATGTGTTAATGAGAAAGAATAAGTTGTTTATAGGCTGCAGAAACATTCTGACTGCAAAAATATATGTTAGTATTAATAGTAATAGCCAATAGATGAGCTGTGTTCATTGCAGCCAAAGTGTGGGTTCTCTTCTGTTTTACCATTGTGCATAACAATCACCTATCTATTCCATTAGTATTACGAGCTTTGACTTTTTTTTTATCCTTTGTTTTTTTGTTGTTATTTTTCAGTAATCCATAATTCCGAAAGCATTCCTTGCAAAGACTATAAGGACATAATTTAACCATCGCTCAAACTCAATTAAGTTTTGATCATTATATAGAGCTGGTTTAATTCAAAGTACAATTATTCATATGATAATTTAAGTAACAAAAATGTTAACATTTGCAAATCTCTTAAAAGAAACATGTCGGTTCTCTTAGTGTTGTAACTCTTCACTACAGCAGATATCTCAATGTAACTAGGTATTCAAAAGGGTTCTGCAGGAGAATAGCTAACTGTGCACATTCATTTTCATAACTTGGATTTAAAGAACAACAAATATGCAAAAGCAGTATTTATCTTTCATAGAATAAAGCCCAAAATCTTTTGGTAGAACAAGGCCTGTTTTCTTGAGTTACGAACATGTTTATGTTTTTTCAACTTAATACTACTTCTTGCTTGTACTTGCAGCACCTCTACTATCTTTTATATTATTCCTTGAATCTGTTGCAGACAACGTCAACACACCCAGGGAGCCAGACTGCTCCACCAAACCTGCTCTTAAAAACACCACTCAACCAGTGGCTTGTTCATTCTCTACAGATTGCCTCTAAAATTTTTCTTTCAAAATGTCACTGTTCCCTTCATCACTGTTTTAGAATCTATGTCACATTTCTAATCTATTGGTAAAGCTGCATCCCTGTTACCACCATTTTCCTCTGCTTTTTTCTCTCATCAAAAATTCTTAGAATATAAGCTTCTGAAATCACGATTAAATAAGATTACCAGACTCACTTTTCATCTTTTCTTCCCCCCACCCCCTTTTTTTAATAGGGAAAATCCTGAATATAGAAAAACAGAATTATCTATGAAATTGAAACAACCATGTTTGTTTTTACCTTAAAGTTCAGGATATTCATGGCAGCATCACAACTGAGAGGTCTAAATATGTGTGGAGATAGTTGGGTTTTGGGGGAGGAGGTTGTTTTGGTTAGTTGGGGATGGGTTGGCACTTGGAGGTAACAGTACCAGTTACACAATAGGGTAGTATTTTTTAATATTACTGAATTTAGCTGTGCCATATAGGCATGTATAGGAAGTGTCATCCTTCTACCACAAATTTAAGAATTATACTGTTGTAATTCCATTGACTTCAGTGAGCTCCTCTTGTTCACACAGTCAAGATAGGTGCTTTTTGATTCACTAGATTTTTTAATTATATGGTTGGGCTGAGATCCATGACTCATTGACATTGTTCGCCTCTTCTCTAGGGCCTGGCTCACTGACTAAAATGTAATACAGATAACAACAACAATCTAGATTACTTACTGCCATCCTGTTAGATAAGCCTTTTAGCTGGTTTTTCTTTGTGGTGAATATAATGTTCAAATAATGCCAGAAAGCTTTTTATACTTTGAGTCTTATTTACTTCTATTGCCCTTTTCTTCATGAGTGAAACAAATCATTAATAATGATTTCTCAGAACAAGTTTTCCCATCAGTGGCATAAAGATTTACAACTCAGGGGTTTTGGTAAAATTGTTCATGATTGCACAAGTAAACACAAGGATATGTGTATTTCTGTATGGATTTAGACCATGTATGAGGCTAATAAAGACAAGATCTGCCTAAATTCATTAGTGTACTAATCCTCTAATTTTTTTATCTCAACTATAAAGGGAATTTAACTGAATAGTTTAACTGCATGTTGCATTTGATAGCAGTACGCCTAAAAAAAAAAGCAGTTTATTTAGTCATAAAAACATGATAGAATGGTTGAAGTGATTCAGATGTGCAAAGAGAAGCAGTCAACTGCCTTTACATGGGCGTTTCACCCTCTCTTCTGTACGTACAGCTCTGCGATTTGTCTCCAAATGGTAAATTGCACTGTTTCCAGAAAGGCGTTATCTTTTAATTTTTTAAAAACAAAAAAATTATTTTCCCAAGTCCTAGAGCCTAATTGAAGCTCCTCAACTTCTACAGTTCATAATGTTTCTCCACAAAAACTTCAGACTTCTCATTTACTTAGGGGGAAGAAAAGCAAAACGTCAAACCTTCTTGGGAAGAGGGCAACCTTTTCCAAGTAAGTGAATAATTTTTTTATTCCCTCTGCCCTCAGAAAAAAAAATATCTCCACATAAGCATTTATTTGGTTTTTGATCTGACACATCACTTTGGCTGCAAAATACCTTATTGGAGGTCAAGCCTTGCTGTAAACCCCTGCAATGAAAACCACACCTTCAACTAAACACTCAGACCTAGATGTCAGCTGAATTTGTTGGGAGAGGAGGTAAACAAAATGTCTCAAGATTTGATGACAAAGATGATAAGGGTAAAGAGTGGGAAACTGCTCTCATCAATACCAATGGAAAACACCATACTGAAAACTGAGCTGCTCACGTATTCTGAGTAAAAGATTGAACTGCATGGAGGTGACTAAGATTATACCGATTCTCTTTTGTGTAAGCAAAGGCACTTTAGTTGCTCGGTCAACTTTAGTTGATGTGCAAGGCTGACACTACTCAGCAACAATCTCAGCAGCTGACATTGTTGAGGTTGCCTTTTCCCCAGGAGCTGGGATGGCAATGGGCAACCAGGAAACACAGGCCTTTCAGCATCACAAATTCTGACTAGCAGGTAACAGGGCCACCTACTTCTGCTGCCAGCTCACCACCATTTTCAGGAGACAATATTTACCCCTGCTCTGGGAAATTAAAGCCCAGACAGAACCTCAACTCAGGTCCAAGCAGCAGGCTGCAGATTCAGTCTCTATGAAACATGAACAACATTTAGAAATCGGCAGCTGCTGCTTTAACCAGAACTAGCTGGGTCCATTGGGATAATCAGATCATATTCCCAATGAAAAATTTCAGTTGACACTGGATTTTTTTAAGTCCTAATAAAAGTTGTGGAATGACTAGCAAGAAAAAAATGAAATCAAGTTCTATCAATTCTCACATTGATCTAAATTTAAAATCAGAATCTAGGTATGATGCTGGCAGGACAACTGCACCAGATTACTTATTTGCCAAACCAGGAAAACAGGTGAGTATGAGCAGTGAAGCCAACACTTCAGGAAAGCTGAACTTAGGCTGCTACTAACCCTCTGCAACAGGGCTCCAGGAGCCATGCTCCACCATGCAGCACAGCAGCTGCTCAGCCAGGGGATGAGAAGGTACAGGGAGGCTGCCCCAGACATAACAGTACATTGCAAACAGGTTTCTTGTCCCAGCAGTCAGGGTCACCGCACATGACATTGTTTATTATCCCATAGGGCAATACTGAAGGGGAGTTCCTACAAAAATGGCACCTCTTCCTCAGAGAGAAACCATCAGCATTTTGCCGATACACTGAACACTGAAAATCAGTCCATTCTTTCAATGAAGCATTTCTCTGAAGACCTTTTCAGTACTTGACTTGTTATTGTTGCTCATAGGATAAAACACTGCCGTATGTGGACAGGTCAATAGTCATTCACAACATATGTATGAATGCAATTCATTTTTAACACTATATCCTAGGGAAGAAAAGCTTGTGCAGTCACACTCCACAGACACGTCCATCTCTTACCTCTGCATGTATGTCTGGCTCTTAGCTCAGCTCAATATAATTAGTTAATCTATTGATCAGTTTAAAAAGAATTTGAAATAGGGGTGTGGTCTCAGATTAGCATCCAAGGAGAGCCTTAATCTGCTTCAGTCACTCTGAAAGGATGTCGTGAGCCATCACATATAATTAGAAATAGCAGCAGACAACAACATGCACTCACATTAATGAGGCACAGAACACTCCTGCTAGGGAAACAACAGGAATTTACAGCATGACCTACTTTATTTTTCACTGTTATTCAGGTTTGCTGATCAGACGGGGAAAATAAAAGCATTGCTTGAGTTTTGAAGCTACTGATCATGAAAAAGTGTTTTGATAAAGCAATATTTTTTTCTTGCACTTCAATATGCAGAGTTTTAAAGAATCTAACCAGAAAATCCTCCCAGTGAACTAGGAAAAACATCTAACCTCAGTGACAGTGCAAAAATATGGAGGGTGTTAGGTTTTAGGGTGCATAACTTTTGCTCATACCAACACCACAAAAACTTCACTGCACGTATTTATTAGGTAGATGGACAAAATGACTGTATCAGTGTTGATGTAATATATATGAAGAGAAGCTCGTATGACCCAGCAAAATTCTCTCTCCCATCAAGTCTGAGGTATAAAGTATGATGAAAATATTAAGTGTGAAGCATTGCCATCATGTGGTGAAGATGGAAGAGGGAAATGGAGATAAAAATGAGGGGTGATGTGACTGAATCTTTGATATTCATACTCTCAACTGGGAGAATGATATTCAAACATAGTCAGAGTAGTATGAATTTAAAAGACCATAAAATCAATAGGGTAAGTAAAGAACAGGGATGATTCTAGAAGTTTTAAATATTCTTACTGATGGATCATATGTTATCTACTTCCCTACATCAATGATGAGCCAGTTTTGCTCCCAAACTAACGCTGAGTCCACTTAAGACTTTCTGAACCACAGGTAACAACCAAAAAAACCCAAAACTGCAAGAAGAAAAAAATAATTTCTGTGAACATTTATGTATTTTCTTCATGTGAGAAAAAAAATTGCTTTTGGAAATCTTTTTTTCCCAAGAGGAAAATTTCTCCTTCAAAATTTCTACCATCCAGGAAGCTGTATTCCTAGAACAAAAATGTAAATTCAGTATGGAAACAAGTTATTAGTCTTTGCCCACGCCAGAACACAGGTTTAATATTACTAGAGGGGTAGAGAGGGAAAGCACAAAACAGACAATCCATGAAGTTCTGGACCTTAGAAAGAAGTTCTGCAGCTTCCATATAATTCAAGAGTTGCCCCAGGGAAGATGCAACTAATGAAAAGGTGAGTGCTAACTAGAAAGCCTGAAAGAAGGAAGTAGCAGTCTCCCAGCCATCCATAGGCTGAACAGAAAGCTGACTGTGTACTAGTTATTGCTGTGAAATTAATTGACAAAACCAAAAAAGAAAAAAAAATACAAAAGAAATATATTAATTTTCAGCCAGAAGGAATATGTTCCTCCAGTCTTTTTTTTTCTCTAGAGATTTTTAAAATTTGTGTCAATTATTTTGAGGCAAGTTTCTAAATATAATAGTTCAAAATAAAAATTTAAAACATTTTTATCTTCTTTTACTCATCTTTTTTCTGGATGAAACCATTCTTTTCAGCCTTCAGGTTACAAACTAAAAGATCATAAATTATGTCCATCCTTATTCTATCAGCTTTTACCAACAAATAGTATCATTTCAATTTTATTTGAACCTGTCCCACAAGCTAACCTTCATGTATGATTCATTCTCCTCTTCCTTCTAATCTAAGATCACAGTGGAAGGCAGAGGTAAAAATCTTTGTGTCATCGTTGTAAGAAGAATACTAAATGCAATATGTTATCACATAAATATTAGTGTGACAACAATAAATTAATACATATCCATTTTCAAAGGAACCCAAGTGGCAACTTTCATTGCCTCCTAATTAATTTAGGCAAATGAAAAACATATGTTTGTCCTTTAAATAGCATACATATATATCTTATGGTTTTATTAAATGTCCTATATAAAGCTATATTTGAATTAACAATTATTTGAATTTATATTTAAATTAATATTTATTTATATATATATAAATATATCCATTATATATACATTAAAAATAGGAAATATTCAGTATTAACTTCTGGTAGAAGGCTGAATTAGAAGAAAGATCTTTGCAGAAGAATTAAAATGCCAAATCTCACACAAGCAAGTGGTAGGAAAATACAGGCTTTCCTATTTCAACTGACCTTTAGATCAATGACCTTTAGATCAATGACCTCCTTCTTTTGCCCTAAGCATCTGTCAGACAGGCACTGTCACAAAACACCATTGCTAACCTTGCGCCTTCAATTCTTCTCTCGTACTATGCAGGTTACACCTACCATCCCCTGAGCCAATGAAAAATTTCTGGATTTTGCCTGCAGGGCACTTATTGTAGCTCTAACTTTCTTTTCTCTTCAGTATTTAAAAAGCCAGATGGTAAGGGTAACACTCACTTTCTCTGATGTTGGTTTTTTTTGAAAAAACTGTCAGCCTACATGGTTTCTAAGAGTAAATAATGAATTTATTCGGTGCTACAGACAAACCAGACTGAGTTTTAGACAGAATCAACAATTTCAAAACTTGCTTAGTTTTAAAACACTTGCAATACTGCTTGTCAGCAATGAACTACAGATTGCCAGCCTGTCATTTCACATGAAAAACACCTTTGACATTTTGAATAGTGTTAATGAAAGCTTTTTTTCCTTCTTCTCCATTTTTGCTGTTCTTGCTAGCTTATCTTGTGGCTACTACTTTATTAGAACCTGACTTTAAAGTTCATCCTGGTATTCATTAAGGATAAAGAGTTATATGCAATGACAACCTCCAGTACACTGCCATCACTCACGCTGATGGGACTTTTGCCTAGCAATTTAATCTCATCCTGACCAGCCATCAGGAAGCTACATGTAATTAGTGAATAAAATAAAAAGTTTTAGATTAGTTTTGTATCAAATTGCTTTACAAGCAAGGGCACATTTTCCTGAGGGGTCAGCTTTGAACTTTGCTCACATAGGAACATCAAAACCCAAATAACAAAATAAAGACATAGACTTGGACAAAGACTTGTCATAAAGAAGATACAATATTTTTATCATGTGTGGAGTGGGACTGCAAACAGATGTGATACAGGATTTCATATGACAGAATTAAAGTAGCTTGGACATAAAGAGGGCAAGGGATGTTATACCAGCCATAATCTATAAGCAGAGCAGTATGCTAAGACTTTAGGACGGCAATTATGGTGAACAACTGAATGCTTTCACTTTGCTACATAGCTTTTTTCCAGGGATATATGTATTCCTTGTCATTTAGCAACTTTGTGTCAAATCAACTTACCCACTACATCAATTAATTGCTATGCCATTCTAAGGTATATTTATACAAATAAAGAAAAATGCTGAATTTATTGGATGTCGGAAAGCACAGGGACACAAAGTGAAATAGATGTGCAGCTGGGGAACAAAAAGAAAAAAAAAATCACACACAAATTAAACAAACAAATTTTTCACAGAACTGCTTGCACAGTCCCCCTGTATATCTCCCTAATACTTAACTAAAACAAACCATATAAAGATAAATACCTAGGAAATTATTTGTCCTTATTTTGCTCTAATTTCAGCAAGCTGGACAGTTGGCATGCAGAGAAATGAAGAAAACTTGTGAAGTTGTATAAGATCTGGTAAAATTTTCAGGCTGGCTGGCTAGTTACCATTACCCTTTCTTTGGGGGAAGGACTCTGGCAATCTGCATTTCATACTAAGATGAAAGAGCAGCCGTGCTTTGTGCTGTTATAGCCTATGTGTGACAAGATAGTTCACTTCTGTGAACTAGGGTATGAGGGTGTGTTGTCACATACTAAAGCAAAGTAAGTTTGCTTAGATTTAGTTTGCAGACTAGATTACACTTACATTGCACTAAGCTTTGCTTAGAACAGGTAATTTTAAGCTCTGACTGTGTACCAGTAACCCAAATGGGAGCCTGCTAGGTCTCCATTGGAGTTGCCATGTTCGCTGAGAGCCCTGGGCATGCATCTTCCCATTGCCATGGCTAATTACAGATGCCTTTGCTGGACATCTCTGGCTGCTGAAGGGCAAGGGAGTGGTTAACCCAGGGTCCATAAGATCTAAAGTTAATCACAGTAGTTCCTAGGGGCTCCAAGTTCAGTTATGGTAGATAAAGACCATAGATAAACCACTGAAGAACTGGGCAGTGATGACTAAGCTTGTCCTCTGCTGCTTTGATTGCTCCTTGCTGTCTGCCTGGAGACCAAAGGTGGGTTTTTAGCAGAGCTGTTTCTCCTTCTACTTTTGATTAAGGGAGGTACTCTGAACATTGTCCCTGAAATAGTTCACTGATAAGGCTAATACGGGCATAGGACTTCAGGGCTTTTAACAAGATTTTTTTTTTTAAAGTCTAGCCCACAGGAGCATGAAAGCACATGTTCAGTACAAAGAACACCAGAATAACAGGTTGAGAGAGAATTTTTCCGTTGGTGCATAAAGACTGTTCCCCTCTCGCCCACTGAAGTTCACTTGATTTTAAAATGGAGCAATATGCGATAGCAATTACAAATGCTTCCTAAATGGAGATTTAAGATAAACAAGAAGTGGAGTTGAGTGAGTGGTTCTCCCCCTTTCAGGGAAATGGGAAGCAGCTAAATTGCACAGCATCCAGGATTTGACTTGGCTTTCTTTTGGGTTGGGGTTTTGGTTTGGGTTGGTTTTTTTTGTTTGGGTTTTCTTTTTTTTTTGTCTTTGTTTTGTTTTTAATGTGAAAAAGAGCTCAGGAAATATGGTCTTTTGTGAATCAACAAGATATATAAAGAATAATACCAGGGTTTTTTGTAAGTATAGTTCATCCCACTGTTATCATTTTCTCTAAACCCTTTGAGGTATTTTGTTTTGCATGTCTCACTTACCAGCTCAGAGAGGCTGTACTTTTCTTTCTCTAAGAGGAGTACAATGACTTTCTAATTATCTGAGAGACATGAAAAATATTGTAACTCACCAGGTATAAAATTTCATGCCCTAGAATGTTATTTATCAATTTAAAAAAAAAAAAAATCTAGATTTAATTTTTAAGAAACCTGGATAGGCATTAAGAATACATCTATAATTCTGTTCATCTTCTGTGAGGAATGTGAATATGGTTTTCTAGGCACAGCTACACTTTAAAAAAAGATATGATAAGAACATTCAGAAAAATCATACTGTGCTTTTTACATACGTTAGAATTACAGTCCCAGCTATTTGCAGAATGAAAGCTTTAAAATATCCATTGTGTGTGTAAAACAAAGGAAAGAGCTTCCTGTTTTGAATATATTTTCAAATATTAAAAACAGTCTTAGTCACAACACTTAGAATTACTTCTAGAATATCTTACAGAATCTCAGTTTCCCATGTTATGAAACTTTAGAGTCAGACAGAATCTTCCCTTTCATAAAATCTATCTAGAAAAGCAGATGCTTCAATGGAACATCCCTGTTGCCATGTAATAGTGAAAGTAATGACTTTGGTCTTACATCACTCTCCAAAAAAAGAGACAAAGATCAATAATTATTAGAGTCAAATAAGCAGACTGATATCTTTTTAAGCAAGTCAGAGTAATTCTTAAGTATACATCAGTAACACCAAGACAATATCGTCATAAATGCCCACACAGAAAAATAATAGTTTTTTCACACATGCTGTATGGGTTTAGAGTGTAATTTATAGGACCAAAAAATGCCACTAAGCTTCACACATAAAACACATTTTGAAACAAACCACTTGGAAAACCCCTCTAGCCTTTACATAGAAAAACAAACCAAGATAGCATTAAAGTATTACTAGTGTCAAAATATTAGCTCTGTGAAAATAGGTGTACGTAGTAAGGTTGGCCACATTTTACTTTTTTTGTAAAACAACTTTAGCCTGCAGAACCNCTGTTTAATAGTCCAGGCCAAGGGTTGCCCTCTCTATAATTGGTGTAAAATAAAGATTACCTTGGGTGATTAGCTTTCCTCAGCTGAAGTAGCCTTTGTTTCTAGACAGCGTCATGTTTCCAGGGGCTAATTTCCTCTGGAATATCAATTTCCTTTGAGCAGGAATGAAACATATGCAGAAGGAAATAAAAAAGATGAAGCTTTTAAAATGAATCATCTACTAAATACTGATGGCAAGTTTAAATCTTTATGTCCAGATATAACCATCTAGCTCACTGGTTTCACACTTACAACAGTATGCAACAAAATTTTTTTATATATATATTTTTTTTTCACTCAAAGAATTTTTAAAAATTTCTAAATGATGTAAGATTAAAACTGGCCAGGAAATTTTCAAGCAAAATGACAATTCTTGAAAACAGAAACTCCTCATAAGACTGCAAAATCTTGTGCCAAAAAAACTGCTCCTTGACTCCTAGATATTCTCATCCAAACCAGGATGAGAAAGGGGAGCAACACACTATAATGTGATACTAATGCTCAGGGTACTTTCAGATCATGAGACTACAACTGGTGGTCCAAGTGAAAAACAAAACTATAGACTACTATGAAGCATATCTGGATCAATAACTCCTGTTAAGGGGTTTTCATTTTGCATAGAATAATGACAGATTAATTCAGCTAGACAGGGGAATTAGGCTAGATTTTGTTTAATGCATGCAGACTGTGAGAAACTGGGGATCCTCCAGGAATTTTTTCTTTAGCAAACATTAGACAAAATTGACAAAATTACATAAACCCTCCTCTGATCAAAAGCAATAAACCAGCTCTTCCATCATTTTCACATAAGTGTCCTAACCATAGAGCATTAGCATCAGATTCCTTCACTTTTATTGGAGAGATCACATTTAAATACAGTATAAACACTTCATCAAATTGCTTGGATTAAACAAGTTAGTAATCTGGACCAATGTAAAGAAAAAAATAATTTTAAAAGTATTTTAAAATTTTGTTAACATAAAACCTCCAAAATAAAAAATAAACACAGCACAAAATTAAAACAAGATTTAAAAAAGTATGCATATTTAAGTTGTATATCTTTGCCTGTGAATTAGCTGAAAAGTTTAAATATACTACAGAAGAGCCTATGTTCTCCATGAAAAGTTCTTGAGATGTTTTACTGAAATATTTTCCCGGTTCCAGATACCCAACAGAAAAAGGGCAAAGTAACAGCAGAGAATTAGCTGGCAATTGCAACAATGGAACTAATATTGAAAACAATTCATAGGATCATTCCCATCTTCTTATGCTCTGTTTTCAACAACACAAAAAGTTCAAGATTTCTGTTTCTCTACTCATACTGTACCAATGAAATGTAATACAAATCACATGATTGTTTTTTAACTTAGTATTTTATATTTCAAATAAGGTTTATGCTGCAGGTAGAAAAAGAAAGCGAGCAACAGAAAGAAAAACAGAAAAATCACTGACTGGTAAAGGTCTGACCTCGGTTTATAGTTTAAATTTACAGATAATTATAAAACTCTCTGGAATGGTAATCCTGAACATAGGTGGAAGACTATAAGAAGAGGCAAGGTTCAAGAGTACAAACTAGACTGAGAATCAGAAGACGTTTATTGAAATCCATGTCTAGTAAACATTATCCTATGTAACTGTGACACTTGATGTAAAATCCACAAAATGAACATTAATTATTCCCATACAGCCTGTACGGATTAGGAGCAATACTCGGAGAGGCTGCATTATTCAATGGCCCTAGAAAGATGAACATTTTGCAGGACAATAAGAATATAAACACAGAACGTATCCAAAGAGGGACATGAAAGATCTAATCGAGATTAGTCATTTGAATAACTTCCAAACATGCCTTAGACAATACTGTCCCCCTACAAACCCATAGATATGCAGTCTCAGTTGTAAAGACATGCCAAACACTCTTGGATAGCTCAGCTATTGATACCTATGTGTTTTCTGCCCAAACCCCAGCTACAGTACCTAATTTCTGGAAGTGAGGATTATTATATTAATCCAGACCTGATTTCTTTGGAATACATGTGAATGCCACAACCCATGTGCCTGCCCAGAGCTCAACAAAAGGCCCAGGCACAACCCAGCAGTGGGAGCAGCTTGCAAGAATGAACCCTGGTTTCTCTTGCAAGTCATTCTCCTCTCATCATTTTAAGTAACAAATAAATGAAGTAAAAAAAAAACCCAAAAAGCCCAAAATCCCACTACTAATTAGCACAAATATAAAAGGAAACAAAAATTTGCTAACTGTGCATTTCTAAATTCAATCAAGGCTGAAAAAAATCATTACTTCAGGAAGTAGACTTTAAGTACATTTATGCATGCACTGTTTCTTTTTGGAAAGGTCAATTAAATGTCTAAAGTGTAACTAAAAAAATGAGAAATTATTTAACGTTCAGCAGCTACAGCTTGCCTGTTTGTATACATTACATCTATTATGTACTTCACAATCATTTCAGAAAAGAAATTCATAAAACGTTTACAAAATATGTTCAGCAAATTAGTCATGACTAGATTTTAAAAAATACTTTCAGAAATACAATGAATTGGAAATTGACTCTACTTATTTAAAGTGTTTTGAATTAAAGGAATAAAGTGTCAGCAGGCAAAATATATGCAAAATCCCTGGAATACACATTGTACCTTGTAAGATATTACTTTGAATGAATAAAACAGGACACCACATATTTGTGAGATTTTTTTTCATCCTTGATTTGTTATGTCTGCTATTAAAGGATTTAAAAAACAGTAAACAAATTCCTATGTAATCTGCTTTACAAAGAGAAAAATGCATATTTTGAAAATTGCGATGCTGCTTCTGGCAAGCTGGCAATAATTGCTGCCGAGGAAATCTCAGACCACCGGATGTTTGCTGTAGAGCAGTCAATAATACCGTCAGTATTCAAAAAAAGGTCTCTCCCATGTTCTCCTGCTTGGAAACATCCTACAAATCATAGACAAAAAGGTAATCTTATATTGTATAAATCATCCTTTTCAAAGTTACACTGTGTACAAAACATATTTACTAAGGCCCAGGTTGTTGGATAACTTCTTTTTGGTCAGTCATGCAGCAAGGCAACATTAAAACAAGAGAAAGGATATTGAAAACTTGCCCCAAAGGAATTACATCACTGCAGCAGCAAGACAGCCTTCAAATAGGCTAGCAAGGAGCCAACAAGAAAGTAGTTATCAGTCAGCAAGTCACACCTGCATTCATTTTACTAATTGTAATTTAGTATTTCTGGATTTTTCAGAAGACTGATGTTTCCTTTCTAGCCTTTGCAAAAATAATTTGTTCATCTTTTCTGTTTTGTGCTTCTGGAATTAATCTAACCTCACCCTAGAGAAAAAACTCTATTATTTTGTAGAAATCTACAAGCAACAAAATGCCTTTCAGGTTGTCAACAGGTGGACTTTTGAACCTCCAAAGCAATGTAAGCTCCTGAAAGATGGCCAAATTACAGTGGTCCCCCAGCAGGCTCTGAATTACCCAGGACTGTGACCAGCAGCTATGTGAATTCATCTAACCATTGCAGAAGGGTCATCCACAGGCCTTCTGGACTTGCTGGAGCAATTGTTCTTAAGTCCTTGGAGCACAATATTAATTACAATGGAGGATCTAGTTCTGACCGGCCATCCCACCATCAATTTTAGTTTCTGTACACGTACAAAGTCTTTGATTTCTCACATGTCATTGTTCTACCATCCCTTCTACTTCTTTGTTTACATCAGATCTATTTCACTGCACTTCTTAATTCCTCTCTTTTCATTCTCTCATCCTTCATGCCTCCACTATCTGTTTGCATGGCCCTTCTCAACAAAAACTTCTTCTTTGTGACTTCATCCCTCACAGAAAGATATATTTCAATATGCAAAGAGACAAAACTTGATTGATGCTCACATTCATGTATGCTTTCACTCTTCTTCATCACTTGTTTTCATCTTAGAACAATTATTACACTGTTTTTATATCATCACTCTGAGTAGGTCAAAGTGCAGAACCATGCTATATTCACAGAGGTATTGAAGATCATGCAGTTGTCTGTGGGCACTATAATAGCAACAAAGATGTTCCCCTTGGTGTGATGCCCTTACACTTGAGGCAAGATGTTTCCTGGGAATTTAGCACTAGCTGTGTAATCCTTCTGTGCAAAAGCATCCCCTTGCTGCCTTGGTATTAGAACAACAGAGCAGTACAAAGCCATTAAAGCCTGAACCAAGAATCAGTAATACCTGGGGAAGTGTTCCTCAGTGAAGGGAGATCATGAATTCACAATTTTAATTATGCACACAGTTGAAGTCTGTATTCCTCCATATCTTCATTCTTCCATACCTACAGTCATGATCATCAGTAGTGAATTATTTTGTTAGCCAGCACACCAGTCAAATCCATGTGCATAAATCATATATGCAGGTTTGGTAGTACTGGGTGCCTGTAGCTTTGACTTTCCAAAATATCATTGACATTTTTCTATTGTACTGTCCATACCTGCAAAGTAAGTTATTTAGGGTTTACTCTCAGTGAAGCCTTTCATTTGTTTGTTTCTTTGTTTACATAAAGAATGGTTTGCTATGAAACTTCAGTACGAATTTTAAAGGTTCAAAGTTGGGAAATCATGGAATTTTTTATTCTAGTAGAGCACATTAGTGAATATGTATGCCCACAATTGCCTGATAACTTGCATACAAGCTAGTGAAATTGAGACTATATAGATTGCATTTTAATTGAGGCAAAAGAGAGGGCCTTTGAAGAATGCGGAGTCTAGTATCTTCATATTGATGGATTTACTGGTTCACCTAAACATAAGAGCAATTAACTGTTGACTTAACCTTATTGAATTTGAAGCTGTTTGGTAGCCAAGGAGAAACTTTTGTATCCATTCCACCAAGTAGAAATAAATCTCCAAGGTACCCAAGATCTTCCCAAACCAGCAAGCAGGCAAGAGTACAGAAGACATCCACTGGCTTTTTTCCTCCTGTTCTTCTGCAGTGACCAGCAGAATTGTACCACATATACTCATATACTGAAACCAGATTAAATTACTTTTGCCATGAAATAAAAAAACAGCTGAAGAATAAGCCAAGCAACAGTCTCTGTAAAGATTTTCCATTGCTGAGCCTCTTGGAAGTGACTCCTGGTCATTGCATTTTCCTTCACAGCATGACTCAGGTTTTATTCTGAGACTTTAATAGGATCAGTGCTTAAAGCTTCTTTCTTCAGATATTGTGTGTAATGAAGATGGAATTTATAGATGGGGTATTTCATGTCAAAACTCATCAGCAAGACACCGTTGGCATAACTTGCAAACTGCAAGTATACATCAGGATTGTCAAAGCGTTAAGATTTCTAACCTTTTGAGATGTACAGCATCACTGCAGTGATATGCGAAGCAGATGGACTCTGTCCTCCAAATCATCACATACACAGGATTCTACACACACCTGTTAGCTATACAGACATAAGAGTTATCCTAAAAGTTTTAATTAAAGCTTTTATTAAGCCTCTCAAACTTTAACTGAAGTTTTCAGATACACTGTGACATCAAGATTCCCAGGTACAAAGGCCAACTTTCTACATATTCTATATTTTTGCATACAGTAAACATTTAGAGTTCAAAAACCAGAAAAGTGTTTCTTTGTGTCCCTTTTTGCTCAGCTGTAAGAGAAGATATAATTATTTGAAGGCAAAATGGACTCTTACTACGGAAACATGAAAGGAGTAGAAGCGAGACAAAGATAAGATGCAATTGGGTGTCTTGCTGTAGAAAAATGCCTCAAAAATGAATGATGAAAACAGCTTTCAAAGATGGACACAACCTGATGGCATTTGTCTAAATTTCTTGAAGAAAATGGCCCAGTGCTGCCATATTTTATCTGTATGAAAAAGAGACTCTACGTGCCAAGATAAGGATGTTATCAATGTAGATAGTTAATATAACTCTAAGCTAGAACAGACACTAGGAAAAAGTAAAAACAAAATACTGAAGAATGTATCATTTATATGATGCACAAAAGCATTCAAGTACTTCAAGAGACTGAAAACAAATATTTTTAAAAAATCACCAGTACCTGCTATTGTCTACTACAGATTTCATTAAATTGAATTATTTGCATTAATACTAATTATTCTTAAAGACAGTAATTCCTAAAATAAAAGTTATTTGTATGTCCCTAATCAAGACTTCTCTTCAGTGAAAAAGAAAGGAAACATCTGATGACTCTTCGAAAGCATAACATCTCAACAAACGAAACAGTCAGCAATTAAGAAGTTGACAAAGGAAGAGAGGAAACATCATCAGAAATTGCACATCCTTCATCAAGGAATTTCTTTAGAATTACACAATATAAAAATAAAAAAAATTCTCAAGTGTAAATACAGCTCTACAGTTAGATAAAGACAAGTTATTTGACAGTTCACTCAGGGACACTAAAAATTCCATGAAATTTACTGAGACACTAGTTCTTATTTTAGTGTGAGACATATTTAAAAAAACCTGCAACAAAATGTACTTTGTAAGTGCATTTGGTGTTCTACAGTTTCCCTCAGTATTTCATCATACATACATCGATCAGCAGGTGCAGAGTCTGGAACGCCAGCATGGCTTTTAACTTTCTTCTGATATAAACCCACCTTTTTATCTGTGTTTTGAAACATCTGCACCAATTCCATTTGTTCCTTCTTCCTAAGGCAATCTCAAGATCCAGTGAGCCTGAGGTTCTTTCTGTTCCTTAGACTGATAAAATACAGAGTTTCTACACATGAATACAGAGCATTTTTTGCCTTTAGGAAATTCACTGCTGTCCTTAAAGATAGGAACAGTCATAAGAAGAAATAACTTATTAAGGAAAAGTAACGAATTTCAGGTGCAGGCAATAGGTTTACTACTTCATTTCTTCAACTGTTGACTCCAAGATGCTTTGTGATGGAAACAGCTGGGAGCCGTTCCTTCCAAATTCTGAAAATGGTGCAAGTTTGCAATAATTATTGCTATATTAGTTTGGAATCTACAGTTAGTCCTCATGATCAAAGATAATCTTATCTAGTCACTAGTTTTGGAAGATACTATCCTAACTGAAAACACTATGCAGAAGTTTACTTTTGCACATTTGGGGTACACAATGCTTTTTATCTAAGAAACTTCATAGTTAGGTGCCTATAGTGTCTTGCCAACTAATGAACATAATACTATCCAAACACTCTGCAACAATATTGCATGCATGGCCAAAAAGTTAGATCTAATATGTCTTCAGATAAGGCATGATTTGACAAATATTTCTCCTGTATTTTCAAAATATTCTTTCAAAAATCCTTATACCCTCACATGTATTTTTAATTCAGCAAGCATTTTTTTTCCAGTATGGCTTGGGCTTAAGCAGTTAACCATTCTAAGCATTCACCTTCCCTTACTCCAGGCTCCCAGCTACATGAGCAGTTACATTACGTTGTCTCTGTTTCCTGACTGAATAGATATCATTATATTTGTAAGGAGGACAGCTTAAAGCAACAGCTGGCTAGTGTGCCTGTATTATTTACAGCCTTCTGTTAAAGATATTAACTTTTCCAAACAAGCCTAAGGTGACATGAAATTATAGTTATGTTTCCACTCAAAGAATTCAGAACAAGAAAGTCCAATTTCTTTGAGTATCTGCCATTTACTGCCATTATATCCACCTTCCTGTTGCCAGCATTTTCTGGTATTAACACTATTACTCCCATTACAAATTTGCCACTGTTTTGTAGGTAGTATTCTAATGTATCGATGCCACAGGCACATAGATAGTTAATATGCTGGAAATGTGAGCCATGATGACCAAACGTGCAAGACCCTAAGCCATACAAAAAGGCATAAGCTGTTTATAAGAGGCTAAGAGCTAGACAGAAGGCTATACTTCACAAATAAAGCAGGCAATTCTGTTCTAGTCTTGACTCTGCTATGTGAACCTGGACGATCACAGCTTCTATGTATATTGTGGTTTTTGCTGTGTCAGGTTTTTTTGTTGTAGAAAACAGAGAGGATTCCTTTAAGAATTTGCTGGATAAGCAACAAAAATCTTTCAGGTATAACTGCAGTGCCAAGCAAGGAATTCATCAGAGGTGTTTACCGCGCTGGACTGTGTCTCCAAATGAGTCACGCATGTCCCCAGCCCCTAGTATCAGCCACGAGGCAGGACTGTTTTGAGCTACAATAATAATCAGTGATACAGCTACCTGCCAACACTATCAACTTCCAGGGGCATCAGAAATTTGGATTCCAGAACCGGATCTCATATTCATTAAACAAGGCTCTGTAGCAGGTGATATTCTAGCCCCATGATATATTAAAGCAGCACCGACAATTTCATTAAAAAAAGACAAAAAGAAACAAAAAAAAACCAAAACCCAACCTGCTAAATGTTGTCCTTTTTGCTACTGTTAGATTGTCTGCTATTTGACTGACTTTTACTTCACTGTTTACAATTTCCAGTTGTTTATCAAATATATATGGTGCACAAATTTCTACCTGTGGCTTGCTTACAAATGGCTGACTGTAACGGCTTTGGTTTAAATAGGATTATTCTCCAGAATATTCAATCATTTGGGGTTTTTGCATCACATTGTTTTCTTTCCGTGCCTGGGTGACATTATAATTTGAAATGGCTCTGCTTTCTTTCACATCCAATGCTATTTTACTCATAAAAGTTGAATATGTGCCCAAAAATGCATTTTCTTGAATAAATTTCCCTGTGTAAATATGTCTGCATGGGGGGGGGGGGGGGACGACTAATTAAAAAGCCCATATACACAGTCAAGCGCAGATTGTATTGGGAAGGCAACAAAATTGCTCCCTTGCTGCACACTGTGAAGTGATCTAAAAATGGAAACTGCTGTGCTACTCAGTTAATGGAACAGATTACAGTACAATTCAAGACCTTCTTTTCTCATTCAGAAATGACTGTGGACTGACTCTGAAAAAGGGATCTTTCCCCTAAAATGCACACATAGAAAGTAATTTACTTTGTGTTCTCTATTTGCAAACATGTATGGATCCCACTTATATCTGCCAAAACCTGAGATAATCACAACAGAAAACACTGAGAGACAGATGGTTCAGAGCCCATCATGTTATATGCAAAGCCCAGGCTGCTTTTCCCAGTAGGTCACTTTACATTTATCTATATTAAATTTTGCCTACCATTTCATTTTTTCCTGGGTCTTGTAAGGGCTTTCTACGAATCTAAGCTGCCTGCCCCTGTCCCTTTTGCTACCTTGAATAACATGGTATCCTCTGCACACTTTGTCACCATCTCTAACAAGACACTCATCTCTTTATCTTTCAGCCAACTACTAATCCATACTATGATCTTTCCTTTTGCCCCACTGACACCTTAAAAGCTGTTAGAGAGGGTTTGCCTTTTGGAAACTTCAGTATATTGTTTTAGCAGACTCAATCATCCCATTGATATGCTTGCTGCTGCCTTGAAAGGACTCCAAGAAGCCTTACAAAGGCACGACCTCTACTACCAGAGCTGTGCTGAACTCCTCCACCCCAGTGTCTGTCAAACTCTGCCCTTCGCCAGACCTTCTGCTGATCTGCCCAGTACAAGAGTCAGAATGGCCAGCTTGCACTTCTACACATTGATCCCACCAAAATTTTATTTTAATTTTTTTTTTGGATGTTAGAGTTGCCGTTCTCCTGTCTCTGGATATCAGGGCTGTTCCAAAGGATGCATACTAGCATCAATAAATCAGCTACTTGACCCTTAAGCTGTCTTTGAGCTTGTATGGGAATATTACCAAATCCTGAAGACTTTAGAGGGTTTCTTACATATAGTTATACCACAGCTTCTTTTGCAGTCAGTGTATTTTCAAAGAGATCCTATACCTAATCCTTGCCTCTCCTGTTAGAGCATTCCAGGGTGTAAATCTTCCCAGTTTTTTCTGCAATTATACCTGGAGCAGGTATAATCCTAAGGGAATGCAGTCTGTGGATAAGTCCAAGTCATGCTTACAATAGTCAAGGATTTTTCAGGTTCTCATGCCCTGTGAGCAAGAAGCTGGGAGGGGGCACAGCCGGGACAGCTGACCCAAACTGGCCAAAGGGATATTCCATACCGTATGACGTCATGCTCAGTATATAAACTGGGGGAAGTTGGCCAGTGTGTAGCAACTGCTGCTCGGGAACTGGCTGGGCATCAGTCAGTGGGTGGTGAGCAATTGCATTTTGCATCACTTATATTGTATATTCTTTTTTTATTATTATTATTATTATTATTATTATCATTTTCCCTTCCTTTTCTGTCCTATTAAACTGTCTTTATCTCAACCCATGAATTTTACTTTTTTCCCCCAATTTTCTCCCCCATCGTGCTGGGGGTGGGGAGGAATGAGCAAATGGCTATGTAGTGTTTAGGTGCCTGCTGGGTTAAACCACAACAGTCCTTTTGGCACCCAACGTGGGGCATGAAGGGTTGAGATAACAACAGATCTGACCAGAGCATGTTAAGGCAAATTTGTTATAGGAATTCTTTATATCAGTTTAATAGTTGCTGGTCACAATGTTGATTTATTTGCTCTCAGAGTTGTCATGCTTGCTTTCAAAATTGTGTTATGTAGCACCTTACTTGCTCTATATGTTCCCTGTTGTGCTGTATATCACCACTGGGACCTGGGTCAAGGTCATCATTTTGATGCATTTTGTAACACTGGCTTATGATATTATAAAATTATTGGTCATGAGAATAATCTGGTATTTGTACTCAGCATTGCTGTCATCTCCATACCTTGGGAGCTACCTCTCGGTAACTATTAATAATTACACTCTTTACCTTTTCTCCTCAGAGAACCAAACTATGGGGAAGACAAGGAGGGGATACTCCCCGCTCCTTCACTTTCCCTTTCTCCTTCAGGCTAGTTGAAACAGCTCTTGAGAATTTTGAATATCCTTGGGATGTTCAAACCAGCATTGTCCTATTGCTATGTCTCCTGAATGTGTGTCAGGTCTTGCTTAGGGTTAAACAGCTATTTAAGAATACCACCCAGAGATCTACCCTCACGACAGACACTGCAGCTACTCGAACACCAGTGACAGGCACTGCAGTTACTCCAACCCTCACGAAAATCTTAAAGAATTTTAATAAGTACATAATTTATTCACTGTTTGTTGGACTTGCCTTTAGTGATTCCAGATGAAATAAATATCCACCATCATTAATTAGATTTAATTAGAATTTTCAAAGTAACTGGTCACTGTTGTTCTGTGCTATTACATGATACACTTCTACACTCTATTTTGTTTTTTCTTGGTATACTAATGTGCTTCAGTATTTCTGTTTTAACCTAAAATCATGACTTCTATTTTATAATTATGTCACTCAAAAAGATATTGACCTTTGATGACCTTATCAAGGATATCTATATAACTAAATTCTAGAGAAAGACCTGACTGCTCTGAAAAAGGACAGTCATTTCAGAGCAGGAAAAAACACTGGCCAGTTACATATTTTTCTTAACCAAATACATAAAGATGAACTTGGTCCTGCCATTTCCTAGTGGAGAGAGCTCTATGGAATGCAAAACTAAGCTCCAAGAAAGGAAAGACTTAAGCAATATTAAATTGTGTTTATTTAGCCCGACCTTTCTCAAAGCTAGCTACACATTTGGACAGACTTCGGCAGCATACTTCCTCTTCTCTGTAGTCTATGAAATTTACCCTATCCCTAAACCTCTGAGAAGCTTTGTCAACATCTTCCCCTTCCTCCAGTGAACTCCCCAGTCTTGAAAACACTGCAGTAAAGCTCTCCAATGAGTCTTACCCACCCAAATCCAGGTCACTTATGCTCTGCAGCAAGAAGCCATACTGATGTAGATGGCCACGTATAGATAATGGATTCCTACCAACACAAACTAGCAGAAACATGCCAATTGCCTTAACTAGATTGCCAAAGTTTTGGTATATTCAGGATTCGCTGATTTCAGCAGCAGCGCAACTCTCAGCAAAGTCAAACCATTTATGTAGAATATCAAGAGAGGTTACAAAGTCAAAATGTAGCTACCAGAAGTATGAAAACCATTTTTCTCATGCTTTAAAAATAAGCAATGGAAAACAAGTATATTTTCCTATACAAAAAAAACATTTTCTTGTATGAAAAAGAGTAAAAGCACCAGTTTCTTTCCATATGACTGTTTCTAGAAATGTTCCAGGGATACATCTGAGACATATTTGGAAATGCACTAGCTATATGTTTGTGTAGTCACTCCGTGAAGGGTTCAATATTCTGTTAGGTTTAGCATTGTGTATAATAGCAAATGGCATGATGTCGCCACTCTAATGGTTAAATCATTACCGAAAAGAAAGGGCTGTTCCTATTCATTGGCAAATGTGTCCTTTAATGATAATGCTTTTTATCTCCCAGTTTTTTATAGTATCTTGTGATTTTGTGGTAACTATGACAACTATTCATTTTTGTTCTGAATAAAAGTGTGTTGTAAATCCATGTGACTTGCTGGCATACAAATTAAGGCTGCCTGCTGGAACTAGTATGCCAGAGTTCAGTTTTCCCACTTAGATTTAAATTGACATGTTCAATGTTGGTGAAGAAAGTGCCCATCTTTCCTGAGGAAAAGAAAGATTTGTCCTGACTAGGCAGAAAAGGTCATTCAGTTCAGAGCACAAAACAGGTGCTGATGACTAGCGACCAAGGCTTGAATCAGTCAGGCTGAGCAAAGAAAATATTGGCATTACCTTTTAAAAAGTGATGGCATCAGTAACAGTCAAGAGGAAAGAAAGAGAAAATAAAAGAAGGATGAGAGGTGAAACTATATCTGAAACTCACCTGCCTCCCAGAGAGCAGCCCAACTCCAAGGTGTGAGAACACATTTCGACCGCAGCGGTGTAGGCTGTGGTGTGCAGAATCCCTGACACAACACCGTGGAGCTCCTCATTGCTGACTGTCCTGCTGCCATTCTCCAGGCTAGTGTAACCCTGCCCCTTACAAAACACCTGCTAGTACCTAATTTCTCCTAAAATAAAGTCCCCACATTTTTATTACTACATTTTCAGGACCACGTAATTCAATGGATTAAAGCATCTCACCAACATATTTTTCCCTTCCTAACTCACTCCCACCTGTTTCTCTTCTTTTACTTCCTTAGAAAAGCAGGAGATTTTCATTCAAGTCAGTTAATGCTAAAAGGTACAATTATATTTCTGTCTGTATTGTGGCAGCTGCCTGCATTTCCAGTGTACCTGAAATTTCCAATACATCCCTTGTTATTTGGACCCTGTTCTGGTCTCTCATCAGTACAACACAGAATTATAGAATAATTCAGGTTGGAAGGGATATCAGGAGGTCTTCTAGTCCAACCTGTCATTCAGAGTGCAGAGTCAAAATTGATTTCAGACCAGGCTGCTCAATTCAATTTCAGCAGAGTTCTTCCCAAGATGTCTGGGTGTAGGAGAAAGAAGAAACAGCCTGCAGCAAAAATATTAATTTGATAATTTGACAAAGGGCATTGCAAACAAAGCTTAACATAATAGCCATATTTCTTTTTAATCCAAGCAGTAGCTTATCTTGAAATACTATCTCCAGGATCTTTCAGAATTCCCTATCCAACCTTAGTAGCAAGTTTCATGGCATTACATCTCCAGATAAAGCTCGGTGTGTGTGTATAAATTTTATGTGAAGTGAAACCTGGAAGATTTATGCCCTTTGATCTTTGCAAGTCATTATTACACCATTATCTTCCTGAGCATTAATTAATAATAAATGCTTCATTCATCATGAAGCTAAGCTAAGCATATTTTTTCACATCCTCCTAGCTCTAGAATCCCAATTCTATTAAAAAAGCTTAGCACTAGCACACCTTCGTTTCCAGATGCTTAAGTCTCTTAACTACAGAATTGATGCAGCAGCATGTTTTAGTATTATTACTTTTCAGATTAAGCTAAAACAAGTATCTGTGTTTGCTTTCCTTTTCCCATCTATGGTCTTACTTTACATTAGCTCTTTATTTTGGAAAAAACAAGCATTGATTTTTTAAGTAAATGTTTTCATCACATCTAGACAAAGCATTAGATCTCACAAATACTAACAGCAGTCTCTGCTAACAATAGCATGATGTCAGGTTGAGGGTCCAGAAGACTGAAATAATATTCTGAATTTTAGATATACATCATTATTCATTGGAGATGCACTTATAATTGGCCACTGAAAGGTAAACAACACACAAGTGAATTTATGAAGACCAGTGTTGAATTAAAGCCAGTTTTGACACATCTGCTAATCTATGTATCATGCTCTCAGGGACAGCTCTGACTATAACAGGTTTTCTTCAGAGTCAAAGATCACTGCTCCAGTGATTCTGTCTTAAATCTGACAAAGCTAAATGGGAATAAAATCAAAAGTAGCATCCCTTGCTCTAATTCACAGGAAAATGACAAAGCAAGGAGAATTTTGCCCACCAAGCATCTAGGTGAAATAGGAGCTAAAAACTCCCCCTACGTCCCTTCAGTGAGGCACAGCAACTGATAAAATGTAGTTTCCGGTCATGGGAATTCATCACAAGAGGAAAAGTAAAGGCAGGAGAGAGCATGGAGAAGTTTTGGAAAAGCATAGGGATCCTATGCACAGGAGGGACTCTTGTCTCCTCTTCCCAAAGGTCAAAATGCCTGACCTTCACACCACCCCCAAAAACTGTCCCCTTCATGGGAAAAGCTTCCCCATGCAGTCTGTGTGTGTATGTCTGCAAATCTAACCTCAACTTATGATTTTTTTCTGAGAAGGGGCTAGCCAGAGAACAGGTCCAGTGACAGGTGAACACTGGGATTAATAGCTGAGTCTTGTATTCCTATCTTTGGCAGCAGACTTGAGAGGAGTGCTCCAATCTACCAGATTCCTCTATGGAGTAGAAGCAGCAATGTTTCACATCAAAAGTATGAACAACCCTTCCAGGAAATGGCAAAAGTCCCTCTCCATCATGTATTCTTCCAGATTCAAATTGCCTACTGGAATTTATGCTGATACATAATTTATGCACAGTAAGTATAGGGTTATTTTAGGGCTCTATGTTAGTGCTCTGAATACCTTTCCTACCACCTCAACATACCACACAGGCTATGCTAAATTGCAGTATCAGTTATTTCCTTAGTCCAAGAAAGTAAGTAAAGAGAAATAGGAGCAAATGTGCCAGTGATCTGTACCGTTAGACAAGATACAGCAACATTACCAGCAGTATGGCTTTTAATTTTGGAGAAGATCTATAAGAAGTCATCTTAGCTGTAGTAGAGGAAAGCATGATCCAAACCCCAAAAACACATACAGAGAGACAAGACGAATGAAGGGAAAGTCTGGTTAATAGTTGATGCAGGGAAGAGTCCCTAGAAGACAGGATTAAGCAGACTTTGAAAAATCTTTCTAGGATTCAAAGCTGAAAACTGCAAGCACACGTTGAATGAATTAGACACCCCATCAATTTAGTTTTATAATTTTGTCCTTTTAGGACATTGGATTTACATACTTTAGTCAATACATTTCCTTCTGAATCTCAATTTCTCTGTTGCCTGTGACTCTACAGGACAAGAAATAAAGTGAACGCGCTTGGACCTTCAGGATTGCATTCTCAACTTACACTAAGATTCCCGTTAACGTAAGCGAAGATAAGATGAAACACAGCCTTCAGCACATTTCAACAGCTACCAGTAGGACTTACAATTCAGGGGGAGAGGAGCTGAAGCTAAAATATGATTTAACCAGAAAAGAAAAGCCCAAACTGCAAAGTCTCTTATTGACTCATGTCTCAGCAAAAATGCTCCAAGATCTTCTGTATCAATATCGTGATTGGATCAGTCATTTTATTATTCTGAACATAGTAAAGATCTATAGATGAGGAATAAGAATGTTTGCTTAATATTTTCTTGAGAGGTGAAACTTCTTAACTGAATCATACACTTAATCATTTCCAAATCCCAGGCTATATCTGCTGATCCCTGTTTCAATTTAAAATAAAATTCATTTTCTGGTTTGCTGCATGACTTTTATTTCAGATTTGACTTAGAGATTTATGAACAGGATATAGCTTTTCTTGCTGAACACTTGAACAATCTTGGTCCCTGTGGTGATTTCCACGTTGTCGCAAGTGGGAAGAAACACTCACTACTGTAAAATTATATGACATCCCTACTTCAGAAGGCAAAACAAATTTTTGAAAGCTGAAGTGTTCAGCTGCAGGGGAAACCCAAGGGGATCTAGCCCTTGCAGTATTCTGAAAATTCAATGCCAGTTTTCAATTCATTGCTTCTTAATTAAGAAACAGGGAATCTGGGTACACAACAAATCATCGTCAGTATTGAAATGGGGGGACAGGGAGGTTAATGATTGAACTCACAGTTCCCCTGTAGCCACTAACACTGAAATTTGACTTTGACTCAGAGGAAAACATTTTTTCCTGAAGATAACTGCTCCACACTGCACTGCACTATTTACCACAAAGGGCACTATTTGTAGCAAATGGACCGTAGGCTTCTGAAGACAGAGTTGAACACAGCACATCACACCAGCATGACCCCTTGCAGCATGGCACCTCTACTGCTGCTCTACCTGGGGTAATGCCTCAAGCAGCGCTGACTACTTGCACGCCCAAACTGTTTGGTACCTCGACTTGCGATGCCTTTCCCAGTGCAAGTTACAAATACATCAGAGCTGGTCTTTTCTACTTGCCCTAGTACCCGAGTACAGGTTGAAGGTTGAGGTACAAAATGGTCTGGAGAAAAGGCAAAATTCAAAGTGTTCAAATTCAAAACTGCAATGCTGAGACCCCCCTTTGGCTCCTTGCTTAACTCTGGGGGTTTTGCTTAAAGCCTAGAAACACTTTGGTTTTGACAGAGCCCAGTTTATTCAGTGTCCAGCTCACAGTGAGTGTGAGTTTCAATAGTATGGGATAAACACACTCAGTGCACCTCACAGGCCTGTTTTCTTTAATGTCCTTACCAAGATTCCCATGGGAGCAAACCACAGCTCCAACCCTGCTAACATACTTGAGTGGCCTTCCAGAGGAAAGCCTCTACAAATAATATATATACTATGTATAACGTATATCCATAATACACATTGAACTGTAGAAATTATGCAGGCATTTGGAGTGCAACAAATGCCAATGACTCTGAGGTCCTGTCACTTTTAAAAATGGGATTTGGTGCCTATACCATAAGGACAGTGGGATAATGGGTGGTTTTTTTGTTTGGTTTTGTGTTTTCATATTCAGTGCCTGAAATCACTAAGGGAGCCAGGTGACTCAGTTCTCTCTAGAACAACACACTGGGAACCTATCCAAGCATTCAGGCACTTTAGTGCTATTAGAGATCTTACCCCTGTGCACTTGTTATACTTTTAGCCTTGGACTGGGACATCTAGAAAAATGGCAGAAGGAAAAAATTAACTGAGAACTGAAAATCATTCTGTACAAATCCATTTGAGGAGGAATAGTCAAATAGAGAAAACAAATCTTTGGGATTCAGACCTAAGTTGAGCTGGAAAACACACAACTTTCAGAATACCAGGAAGCTCAAAATAGTGAAATCAATGTCAAAGTAAAAAACCAGATGAAATTCATAACAAATGAGTAACCAAACTACACCTTCACAGGTGAACCACTTGAAAGCTACGTATCTTGGAGATAGACATACATTAGTTTTCAGATATTGTACTTTACATGAAAATAAAATGGGACATTAACACTAATTCACTGATGAATATAACGTGCTCACATTTTAATGAGCCAGCTGAAAATTTTACCTCCTTTACAGTTCTGCTTTGCAAAGCACTTCCCAAATAATTAATTTCAAGCAACTTACTTTATTCTACCAGTATCTTCCTGACTATCTAGCATTGCTCATATACCCAATCTCCATAGCATTTCACTTCAAAATGAGATGAACAGAAGTGTGACTCATGTACACCTAGGAGTACTGAACTGTTTGGCACTTCCTTAATCACAAAACACAATCACTGTACTGGAGACCTCTCTTGTATTATTTCACCTGATTCACAGTATAGCATATTCTTTTTTTTTCCACAAAACAAAAGTAACAAAAATAATAGAAAGTATCATTTATTCAGAGTTTTACATCTTCAAATATTCTACAAGAATTAATCTTCACAAAATCCTTTATAGTTAGAAGGTATGTACTTCCAGCACTCGGTTCAAAATTGAAGAAAATAACCCTATCAATCTTAGATACATGTATGCCTTCACAGCTTTTAAGGCATTTGCTTCACTTTGTATGTGAGGAAGGAATATCATATTAGCCTCTTTTTACTGCTGCGCACTGAGACATGAGGTCTAGGATTCAACACCTACCAGATTAGGAACCAAGGCAGTCTGGGCTCCCTGTTTAAAACAGAGATAAAATGGCCAGTCCAGAAGACAGTGTACATCTTCAGTTAACTGAGTTGTATTCTGGAAGTGTTATCACCCTCTGCTGATTTTAGCAGTAACTTCTGGTAAGTAGGGTACTTAGGTTAAGTGTTTAAGAACATAGTGGATGAATCAAAGCCTATGGTGGCATAACAGAATGTCTTTGGCAGAAGAGGAAAAGATGGTTCAGCATCTTTCAAGACCTAGCATAGCCCACCCCACCACCAAAGATGGACTTTACAAAAGCATCATGGAAAGTGGTCATTTTTACCTCTTTTGAAAATCTCTCCCAGCACGATTGAATTATTCACTAAAGCACACAGAGCAAAAGACTGTTGCAGCCAGGACTGAACTGCTGAGCAGCCTTGTCCTCACAGCTTGCCTAGCCCTCAGACACCAAACAAATGTTAATCCAGGGCACTGAATGTTAAGGAACTCTTTTCACATACCACTCTGCTTTGCAAAGGCTTCTGACTTCTCTTCAGTGTATTTTTGAACACTGAAATGGTAACAACAATAAAAATTCAACTCATCCATAAGTAATTGCCACGTGATGAATATAGCTACTCATATCTCAGTAGGTCACATGAAAATATCCTGATATTTCTCTCACTTGCTATGACTGCCACCTATTCAAAAAGTTTTAAGAGAACTTAAAATAATGAACAGGGTAGGCCCAGTAAAGACTGATACAAAAATGGCATATGTAACTTGATCAAAAAGAGACATGTATCTAACAGGTTATAAAAAAGACAACAGGACCAATCTTCGTAATGCATGAGATAAATAAGGACAATCTCAGAGGACAGACTAGACGGAGAGGATCAGATATTGTCTCAATTACATGGATATAAATCCAAGATAAGTGCCACTGACATCATTTTCAAACACACGTGTTTTAATTGAGATCAAAATCTGGTCAGTGTCTCAACTTTTGGTATATCTGATGTTCTGTCTGCACTGTATACCCAGGCAATTTGAATGAATAGGTGTTTCAGGCAGGCATTCATCTCAGACTGACCATGTGTGAAAAGTCTCAACAACACAAGTATGTCACATGCAAGCCGTATTAAGTCCTATCAAGCTAATATTTAAGGTGAAGTAAAAAACATAAAATTATACCAGGAAAAACAAAAAGAATGAAAGTGCTGTAATAACAGTAATAAAAATTGTACCAACCCCAAGACTTATCACTGTATGAAAAAGCTCCTTACTTGAAGGGGCTGATCAGTAGAGAAGCATAAGATAGCAGTGATTATCCCAACCCTTAGTTTACAGCCCCTAGCAATGTATGGCTGAAGAAAACAGAACTGGAGATTAATTTTTAAAGATTGTCACCAAAGGCACCTCATAAATACAAAGTGCAAACTCTACAGAAGCTGTAGTTCTGCTGCTAATGGTGCGGTTCCTGAGTTGGTCTCATTATTTTTCTCTTATACAGCATAAAACCATTAAGCATCATTATCAAAGATATTTGTACCAAAGTTGTTGGTTTTTTTTTTTTGGTTTTTTTGTTTTGTTTTGTTTTGTTTTTAAATTAAGAGAATCAAGATCATACAACAAGATTTCCCAAAGACAGGATAGAAATGTATAGTCCTATTTCCAGCCACACGTTAGGTACTTTATGTTATGTAATGCTTGGCGTGTCTCTAAAGAAAAAGATTTTGAGAGAGTCTGAAGACAAAACACAAAAACAAACCAAGATCCAAAATCGATATAGCATCAGCCCTCAGCAATGTTCACAGGGCAGTCAGATAGCAAGTAGGGTTCCACAGATGTTATTTGCATTTCAGTGGTATCGCAGGTGCTACCACTACGAAAATGCACAAGTTTGTCTGAAAGATTATGAACAGCTCACTTGATGACTCTTCTGCATATTACCAGATAACACAGATAAATGAGCATAGAGCCTAAGAGATTTTTTTAGGTCCCATATCACAAATGCAAAGTCCAGCACACCTGAACACTTCATCCCAGGACTGTCCCTTTTCTTACAGGTTTGTACTATGCCTGGCACAAAAAGAACCCGTGGCTCACATGTGCTCTTGGATCGCAACACAACTCTTTAGTAAAAACAAGGGCCACTCAACACACCCCCACTCCACCAAGAGAATGCTTCTTGTTTAACAGTAGGATTTTGTATTTTATGGAGCTTTGTTTCTGACTCTACTGTAAAGGGTAAGCTGAGTTTTGTGCTTAAAACAGAAATTCCAGATCTTTGCAATGCATCAAGGCATTCTTTCATCTAGTTTTAAAGCACTTAAGCTGAGCATCTCTGAATATAAAATTAATATTCTGAGAATACAAAGTAACTGTTACTTAGAAATAAAATTAGTTTGGAAATGGTTTCTTTAAGACCTCAGCAAATCTCTTGCATAATTTGTATTTACCGTAAATGATCCAAATGTAAGGATTTCAGTTCTTCCTGGTCGGTATCAAAACCAGTTCCAGTCACGTAGATTGGCATTTAAATAGGCAGGCTTCTAACAACTTAAGAAAAGAAAATTAATTTAAAAATCACTGAGTATTTAATTCATATCATCATCTCAACAATCATAGTGGTTACAAGCTACTTGTCCTTTATTTTTCAGTGAACAGAAGATAAACCTGTGCTAAAATTACAGAAAATGAAAGTTCTCAGAAGTCAGAATTCAGGCAGCTCTCCAGTAAAATAACATAAATACAACTGTTGGAACTGGAAAATAGTGAAGATTTTCTTCTCATACTGATTAATATGCTGTCATTGTTCAGCCCCAGTCAGCAACCAAGCCCCACACAGCCACTCGATCACCCTCCTCCGCAGTGGGATGGGGGAGAGAATCTGAAGAGCAAAACTCCTGGGTTGAGATAAGAATAGTTTAGTAGTAGTAGCAGTAGTAGTAGTAGTAGTAGCAGTAATAATAATAATAATTTTTTTAAAAAAAAATGTCATTAAAAGGAAAACTGTGTGAGAGAGACACAGAGGGGGAGAGAGAGAGAGAGAGAGAGAGAGAACCCAGGGAAAGCAAGTGATGCATCCACTCACCACCTGCCGACTGACACCCAGCCTGTCCCCGAGCAGCAATAGCTGCCCCCCAGCCAGCTCCCCACAGATTATATACTGAGCATAACATCATATGGCATGGATCATATGGCCAGTTTGGATCAGCTGTCTTGGCTTTGCCCCCTCCCTTCTCAGCTTCTTGTGCCCCTGGCAGAGCATGGGAAGCTGAAAAGGTCCTTGACTAGTGTAAGTACTACTTAGCAACAACTAAAACGTCAGTGTGTTATCAACATTATTCTCATCCTAAATCCAAAACACAGCACTATACCAGCTACTAGGAAGAAAATTAACTCTATCCCAGCCAACACCAGGACATACGCTTTCAATACAATACAACTTCCTTCACGGTTAAGATCGTTTTAGTTAAGATTCACTAAAATAATTTGAACCACTTACATTTTTAGTTTACTTTGATTTTGTACAAGTATTTTTTTTCTCCCATCAGTCTCATGGAATATTTACCAAAGATACTTTACCGTCTCTATTTCCTACTCCTCATTACCCTGAAGTAGATAGCTACTGTCCTGTTTCTTCCCACTGAGACTAATATGATATGATGTCCGTGCTGGAAAAGGGCCAACACTTTGCAAGTTTCTTCTAAGGAGATAACTGCATTCCTCCTTCTGTCTGCCGAGACCAAAGCCTTCAGTTTTGAAGAAGGGCAGCAAAAGGAATTGTCAATCATAAATATTTCTTTGCTTAAGCTATTATTTTTATCAGATCTAATCTTCAGAGATGGTAGGAAGCAAAGAGCAACCGGGTGTGCACAAGTGTGCTGGGAAACATACAAGAAAGAAGGTGAAGCAAAGGAAAGCCTTTATACATTCCAGCATCCTCACATTTCTCTGATGAGGTTAAAAAGAAGCAAACACAGCTTAACTGCAGGGTTATGATGTTTGTTTTGTACAGCTCTTGAACAGCAGAAAACAGACAACAAAGTAAATTTCAGAAAAATCTGTTCCGCTGTTCCACCTGCAGATTATTACCTACATCACATGTCAACATCTTCCTTATTTTGCATTGATTAATGCAGAATCCTTCACTTAAAAATCAAAATGAAGTGAAAACAAGGTGATTCCCAACGGAGATTTTTTTTTTAATTGAATCTGCCTGTAAGAGGTCCACTGGAGACACATTTAATTCAGGAAACTACAGGACAAGAGACACAGCAGTTGTTTCTTCTGGTGGAGAAAAAAAAAAAAAAAAAGATACAAAAAAGGACATATTCACTATAATCATAGAGGAGAGATTAGAACAGTCCCTATGGCCTCCTTCCCCACTTTCTTTGTCACGAAAAATAAACCACTTTTATTTCTGCAGCAATCTCTCACTTACTACTTAGTGATTCAGAAGAAAAAAACCACACAACAATTTTAATCGAGATACCTATCTGAGATTTGTGGGCCCTGGAACGGCAGAGTTTGCACACATTCCTGAGTCCCTGAGGTACTGATTCTCATACTGATTAATCCATAAAGTTTGCATTAATCAACATTTCTCCAGCTGTATGTTGGCACCAGCTAACACTGAAAAAGCTACACTAGAATTCAGGAAAGCTCTAATAAGCATAAGCTCATGTGGAATTCATATGTGAGGTCCTTACCCCAACCAGCCATCTGATTGCAAATTCTGCTTGCAGATATATAAACCAAATTCTGTATCGTGAGTGTTGGGTAATTTCTTTTAATGATGGTCAGAAAAAAATTCTCCAAAACAGGAGGGAATAAAATATTTCCTTTTCAAATATTTTCATTGCAGCTTGTTTCTAATTAGAATGCATGTTCTGTTATGGAAAATGCATTAAAATAGGTTGTGATCAGAAATGACCATTAGTTTAGGGAGACACAGTCAACAGCTTTTCCTCGGATGTTTAGGCTGACCCTCTCTGCTCATTGTAGGGAATATAGGGACCCTGTTTGGAGTGAGCTTATCCATTACTGTATCATAAAACAGAGCATCTTGCACTGCACCAGCTAATGTTTGAATTTCTCTTAGTGACTCTACCCCTCAATAAATCCAACTTCTGCTTCTGATCAATGCTTTCACCTTGTGCTTCTGAGCAGACGATCATGAGTACATCCAACAGACTGCATCACAGAGGTTGCTTATTTAACTTACTACATTCAAAACACACAACACAGGACACTCCCCAGTTACAATCAGGGACAAGGTTCATGTTTAATGAATAGATAAACAAACAAAACTATCTTCCAGAATTTAGGGAAGCTTTACAAATGTGAAAAATAGGAAAATAAATGTTTTACACCAAACCAAATAAGTATCTTTACATCTGCCAAGCCAAAATGCCACATCAGGAAAAAGAAAAATCAGATCAATGATTTGTAGAAAGGTTGGAATGGGAAGAGTAAGGGAAGAAGTGTAGAAACAAAATCTCCAAAAACACCCTAAGTATCCACTCAGGGCTTCAATAAGAACAGCAAGCTGTTCATTCTCCAGCTCTCTGGAGAATGTATGTATGTATGTATGACACATACATAGGCAGGTGCCCTTTCAGATGTTTTAGGGCTTTTAGCTTGGCCTTCAGTTGGCATGCTAGAAGAACACGGGTCTCCTGTTAGTCTTGTGTCATATTTGCCAGTTCTGCACAGATGTCTTGGATACCCTGAGGGCATCTCATAGGGCCCAGACACTTCCATGTAGGCAATGAATTGCAGCCAGTGTGTCACATTCTGCAGTGCCATGAGACATTCTGATTCTACGCATGTGGCCTATGTGCCAAGGTGACCAAACTAAGTCTAAATAATCTGCCTTTGGGAGCCAAGAATTGTGAGCTGCTCAAACAATTAATTGTTCTCTTAGTGACTGGAATAAATGAAAAGTTCTTACTCCTTATGCTGAATTCTTTGACTGAAAACCATAAAAACTACTACGCTTTGCCTTAGGCAAGCCTGAGTCTGTTTAAATCTTTATAGGAGTCTTGAAATTCTCAAAATACAGCAACAAGACTCAAGCACCTTCTTGCTCAATTTAAATATAAAGATTTTTTTCAAAAATCAGATTGTTTATTTTAGCAAGTCTAGTGAGAAGCAGGTTCAGAAAATCAGTTTTGATCCATTCTATAGAAATTCAAAATAGTCATAAATTAACAGTTTTATTAGGAAAGTAGAGTTGGATTTTAATGCATGAGAGTGCTGAGGAGGTTGTCAAATGGAAATTATAAATCTTTAATAACTCACTGGCGGAAAAACATAGTGCACTGTAAACTTACCAAAAATTAAGCTGTTTCTCTTAATTACTTCATATTTGTAGTATGAAGCCTTTTCTTCCTAACACCATTAAAAAAAAAAGAAAATAGAACAGTGACCCAGCCTCCTGCTGGCATTTTCCTGTTGACACTCACCCCCAATATCATTACACAGCTACCTCAAAGATAACAGGGGAAAATACATCACTTTGTCTGTACTTCCACACAATGCTCCTCTTCAGCATGGACTCTGGGTTTCTCTTTAACTCAATGACCTTTTCCATGGGCTTCTGCAAAGAGGCCATTTAGGAAGCAGGGAACCTGCCTGATTAAGAATTATCTTAGTGTAGATTAGGAATAAGCTCACTTTTCCCTTTTGCAAACTGTTTTGAAATCTACCAGTCATAAGATGAGCTTTTTGAAGAGTTTTCTTCTTTCAGGAATGCTGAAGGTGGCCAGCCCCACCAGAAACAATGCAACAGCTTGAACACACTCAGCCTCATGCACCACTTTTTAACTTCTGAATTTTCTTCATTAACACAAAATTCCTGAGTAGCTGTCAACAGACCATATATATTGTTTATATCGGATACTTTAAAAAGACAAGCTTGATTTTGATCAACATCTCATCTCTAGCTGAATATTGACTCTGTTCACATTTCAAAAATAATGAGCACAGAAACACATAGCTATCACTGAGGTACAGATTCTATTAATTTTATTTTCAGTATACTTACTACTAATGAAGGGTGCTGGAAGAGTCTCTAAGAGTGCAGAAATCTTATCCTGTTTAAAACTGCACCAGAAAAACAAGACCATTTTAAATTTTTAGAAGTTCGTTTGGTGTATTGGATGAAGTTATAATGGCTCTGCTATCTCCACTCTTTCCTCCTACGCATTTTGGCACAAATAAATAAAAGACACAAAATCAGTGGCAACGTTTGAATAAAACTATGTACTTAGCAGTGGCAAAATAAATTCTCAAATTCGAATAAAACTTTTTTAAAAAGTTAGGGCCCCTGTGTGGCTCTAACTGCCACTTTTCCGTTTAGAAAATAAGAAAATTGGAAGATGCAAATAAATCGCATGAATTTTGGTCCTTTAAAAGCAACAACTAAACAGCACACACTACCTAAGTCCTTCCTATGCTATCTGAAAATAATGGGTAGAAAAATTGTATGTATTCTTATTGGGAAGTAAAAACAGCTTCATATGAGATATTAGAAAGGTAAGCAGAAGGCCTATGAAAACCTAATCTTTCCAGTTAAAAATTATTTTAAAATACACTGTATGTCTACATTGTGAAAAAGAAATCATTATTTTGGTCTGACGAGGCAGAAAAATATTGTATGATTAAGAGCAACAAAAAATTCCAGCTAACAAAACAAGTGGCAGGTGTGCACTACTAAGGAGGAATTTAGGGTTAAATTATATGAAATAGAGAGAAGCCATTGCAAATGCACAGGTAGAATTTACTTGACTGGACATAGCTGCCAGATATGAGATTGCAGAGAAATGTAGAATTATCTGTCAGAGACTGCAGAGAATTGTTTATTTTGCTCAATAAACCATTTTATATGCATGGTACCACACACTACAGAGTATGCATTCATCAGCCAGCACACTCCCAGCTTTCACAAAGCAATTTAACAGGATGCTGCCAACCTGAAATATTAGAAATCTGAAGTCCTGCCCCCATTCACCCCCAAAAAAGAAAAAAACCCACAGCTTAGTTCTAAAAAAATGCTTTCAGATGTAACACCTGCTCCTGCCACTTTTTTCCTGATTTTGTAATCCTATTTTCCAACCAAAGAAAAACTTTTCGCTTTCCGGGTGCTGTGTGAAAGATCCACCCATTACAAAACTGGTTGCATTAGCAAAGGGTGAACCAGAAAGAACTAGCCTCTTATTTTATACTTGTTACTTGTAATAAAAAGCTTACTATTTGTAGCAAATACAGCTAAATATTTAGAAAAAAGTGTGGCTTTTTCCTTGGTGTTAAACAACCTAGTCTGTAGGCCCAACTGGCAGACATGTGCATGGGCTTGCCAAGCTCTAAAACATAATAAAAGTACCAGCAATGCTAACAATTCAGGTGCCATTCCTTCTGCTGAATGCACCTAACAAAATTACTCTAAAAGCATGTAATTTTTTTAAAACAGGGTTCGCTAATCAAATGGTGTTCACAACTTCAGAAATTGAAGCAGTGGTTGGAGGACACAGAATGAGCTGCATAGATGTTTAGCCCGAGCAAAGGAAAAAACATACCAACTCCATGAAATTTAAACATCCCATAGAAGCTAAAAAGGCAGGTAAGCTCTGACATTCCAGGTAATTGCATTTTGTATAAAAGGGACCTTTATAATTTACCAACCAAAATCTCCATGAGCAGGATCTATAGGATTTTATAAAAATTTCTTGCCTATCTATATTGCCTAGAAGATCTGCTGTGCTAGAAATGAAGGAAAGAAGAACCTTGGTATGCCATTTCATCACCATACAACAAAGTATAGTAATTATAAATTAAAAAAATAAATATACCAAGTATTTCACATGAAAAGTAACAGAATTGAACACACACATGCCTGGTTCAATACACAGATAAATCCAGGTAGCTACCAAACACTCTACTGATTTCTGTTGGGCTCCTTTTAGTAATAGTCAGCAATGAAATTGGGACAATGTGTAGCAAACCACCAAATTTCCATTTTTATTCCATTAGCCTAATAACAGCCATACATTTGAAACAAATTCAAGCTTACAACAAAATAATTTATTTCTTTCAGTATACTAAAAATCTTTGGAGTTAGTTATTCTGAGATATTACAGTTGAAAACCACGTACAAGACAATTATGGTTTTGTAAGAACTACTTTTTGGGTTGAGTTATGCTTTTAACAACCATTTTGTAACTTACTTTCTTACTATTATTACCACTTTATTGGCCATTTTTTGCTGCGGTCCACAAAATTCAAATCACCTCAGAATCATATTTCACACAGCTAATTTGGAATATCTCCTAAAAATTTCACAGATGTGAGCAGCACTCAGGAGCAGACATTTTTATAGGTGTTCTCAGGCTTTCCACCAGCCAGCCATCAGGTCAGCCACTCCATCACCACCTGCCCTTCAACTTTTCCTTTCTCATGAGAATCAAGTGGCACGCCTATGAAAACATGGCAATTGTGAACTTGGACAAACACACCATTATAATATTTTTCTTTTTTGGTCTATTAATGACATCTACAGATAGAAATACTGTGCAGAATTAGCAGGGCAAGGGAGAGGCTGCAGCCCCCAGAGCTGCTATCAGGACCCTGGTGACCAATTGCCAAAACCAGTGATTTGAACAATGCTGACTGCACGCTTGGTGCTAACTCTTATCCCTGGCTCCTCTCTCCCCTACAGGACACCTCTCTCCTCCTGATCCCAGGATGAAATCTGCAGCAGAATATATCACCACTACATATAAAGAACATAAACTCTACAATTTTTGCTAACGGTTTTGATCACAAACTTTAGAGGATGTATTCTGTAAATATGAAATGATCAGAGTTATCTTTCACAACCTCAAAAGCAGCCATTCTTCACAAAGCCAGATATCCATATGGTAATTTACTATTGGATAGAGCAATAGATACCACTATGTGATCTTTTCTTTAAAATTGCCTAAAACTACAAATCAGATTGCAGGAGATGCCAGAACATATATTTCACAGACATCTTTAAAACACCTGAAAATTAAATTATTGATCTTTCTATTAATCTTAGTTTACTGTAATTTGAAAAACATAATTTATTCTTTGCTTAATACAATTACTGCAGCCAGAATACATATTTGGTTAAGTCTAGCTAAACAATAATTCAAAGAGAAAATGGGAGCTACAGTTAACAAGCACCTTCAATTCATGAGATAATGAACAATAATAGAATACTTTTCTGTTTACCAGACTATTGTCAAAACTGTCTCCTGTACACTCATTATCATCATTCAATCAGAAAATCATAGTGTACCAGTTTCTCACATTTAATGGTTAAATGAGTTCTTTATGGTTTTACACCTCATAATCATCTCAAAAATGTCACCATACTGAAACTTTGAAGATGAAGGAAAGAGAGGGAAAATTAACATGTAGGAGGTTTCTCTGGCTTGTATCAAGTAACTGTAGCCTCTAACTTCTTTGTGTATCTTACTAGGATAAAAAATGAAACCTTTACTTGAGTAGAGAAATCTTCAATTTCTGAATCTGGTAGTCAGGTTAATCATAGGTCCTGTGATTTACCTCTGTCACGAGTCCTGATTTACAATCCTGCTACCTACGCCAATTTATTGTAAACGAGTGTTCAGATCATTTAAAGAATCGCCATCAAAGGTATTAGCAAAAGTGGGTTTAATATGATGTTGTAAATGTGAGACTTAAAGTTGAATGGCAAGGTTCACTCTATTACTGCATGGAAGAAACGTACAAAGGAATATTGAGTTACACTTGAGTTAGAGTGATTCACAAAGAGACCAGGGACGCAAAAGGGTAAGGAGGACTCTCCCATTGAGTCATGAGGTTCAGAATGGACCCCTATGCTTTCTAAACTCCTCCTCAGAGAGGAATCTAGGTGCACCTAGGTCCAAACCTAGTCTCAGACTTGGTCAACAGTTTACGCTGAATGCAAAATCTATGTAATGTTTCATTAGCATCAGTTCAGCATGCTATCAAATTTACCAAGACAAAATCAAAGTTATCATTCCACAAGGTTATGCACGATATTGGTCACTTACCAAATATTTACCATTGGTAAAAGGTCTCTCTGCCTTGAGAAGCAACCTTGAGAGGTGTCCCAGCTCAAGGGGAGATCACCATCACGCAGCCACACTGCCTAGCAGGGAGAGCTCAAAGAAGGCTCACTTAGGCTGTCATATTTATGAAACAATGTGATTGGCTCGTAGTCAAATTACATGCGATGGGAAAAGTATGCATGAGGCTCCTTGTACCCACAACTTACTTTGTTCCTCGATAAATGAATCTTGGAAAAGCCACCCACCATTGATGTGTCAATCACATGATCGGTGTTCCAAGCTCATATGCATCAACGATCTCCATGCTACTCAGCTCCTTTGTGGGTTCTTAGAGAACAGGCCAGAACCAGAGGAGTTCTTGGCTCAAGACTTTACCTCCTTTGGAGCCTGTACCAAACTACTGCTAGTTTGGTTAAGAGGTCGAGTGCATCCATCACACTCCATCCCATGACTACAGTTAATCCTCTTTATCGACTCATAGAGTGGTAGAACAGTTACCTCTTGCCTCTGTGTCATAAATATGTGATGTATTGTAGATCAGTGGAAAGAGTCCAATTATTTGATAAGCTGTTTAAGTGAATTTCTTCCTGTTTTGCCCATTCTTGCACTTTCTTGTTGGAAAAATGTGAGCCATTGTCACTTTGGATGACATCGGGGGTTGGTAGGCCTGAAAACCAAGAAGAAAATCCTCTAACGGTGCTCTGACCATTAGTCTTCTGACATTTGGTTGCCATAATTAGGCCTGAGATGACCTCTACTCCTGTGAGGATGTCCTGATATCCTGAGGAGGGTTTAAAGGGTCCAAAGTAATCATTTTGCCATGTTGAACATAGGGTTTTTCCTTTATTCATGTGCAGGGGTGGTGTTTTAGCAGGGGGATCCGTTTGCAATTTCGATTTACATTGGGAACATTCTGTAAGGATGGTTTCACATGTCTTCCTGTTTAGAGGCCAACCTCAGCTTGGGGCTGCAAAATAAAGTGCTTCTTGGCCTGTGTGGCCTAATTTCTGATGTAATCATTCCCCCAGTTGGTACCATTCAGGATCTGGCATTTCTTCTGGATTTATTCCCCTAATTCTGGCTTGTTTGTTCCACTTTGTGGCCAGTTGGTCATTGTTTACATGGGCTTTTACCCACGCTAGTTTAAATGGCTCTTGTCTAGCTATATCTAATCCTAATTGCCAGTCTTCAGTTCTCCAAATTGGGGATCTAGGTACTTCCCAATTTAGGGTTTCCCATTGATGAAGCCATCGTGTGGCACCTGCCCACACAGCATAGGAGTCAACATAGATAACTTTTGCTTCATTTTGTGCTGATAGAATAACTGCCCTTAATTCTCCTACTTGTGCACTACCATCATCATCTTCTATTACTTGTTTGCCAGTGGTAATTTCTAATGCAGTAGCTTTATACCGCCACCTGCCCTTTACCCTCTTTGCTGTGTCCTGTAATTTACCTCATGCACCATCTGGCCTTTCTTTTCTCCTGAGTTTCTCTACTGAGCTTTCCCCGTGCTCCTCAGAAACTTCCCAGATGTAGCCTTTCTCCAGTTCCCAGCCCTCTGCTTCCAGGAGGACCTAAGATGTTCATCGGTACAATCACTCTCATCTGCACCAAGCTGGGGGCAGGGGGGACAGGGAGGGAAGCTTACTCCAGAGACATCTCTGTTCAATGTTACATGATTTCCTATCACCTGCTTTCTGATAAACAACTTCTTTGCCAGGCCTTTGTCAGATAATCTGTATTTATAGTCACAAGGGACATCCATCCTAACTCAGTTCTTACAGCAAATTTAGAAGAAAACTTATGCCTGACATTTATTTATACATAATGCTAACATTTATGCCCTATCATTATTGTATTCTTTTTGGGCTGATTTCTATTAAATCAGCATTACAAAATGCAGAGTTAGGAGGTCTTTTAACCTAATTTACTTTATATGCTTTTCCCCTAAATTGAATATATGTGACTGCAGACAATTTTCCGAAAGGAAATAAATATTATACACTATAATTCATACTGCAGTAGAAAGTGCTAAAATCTGAAGATAAGCTATCCCTTCATCTTGTGATTTGTGAAAACACTACATCATTTCAGACATGTATTATGTCATCATCACAATGTTTCTTGCATAGAGTCTGTGTTATCATCGTTCCAAACAGATGTAGCAAACAAAAATCTTTAGGTAATCTGATTTTATTCCCAACACCAGATATATATTAATAAAAACACCTGTCAGGCCAGGATGCTCTGGCATAATTCAAATAAAAAGTCCTCAAGTTTCTCCTGAAATAATATATTACCCTTACATATTGGGGTAGAGAGAGAGAATTTAACTTATTCCTAGCACTTTTCTAAACAGCAATCACAGACAGTCTTTTTATGCTCAGGAACATCTTAGGATATGATCCTACATTGTAATTTCTCCAACACCAAAGCAATTTTAAAAAAAACACCTGCTCTCCCCAGGCCCGAGTCATGCACCTGCCATTATGCAGTAAGACGACTTAATGGTGTGGGTTGTTTGTTGTTGTTTAAATCAGATTGCTCTGGAGCGTGACTCCACACAGAATTGCAGCGGCACGATTAAGTGGTCTTTGAATGGGAACACCTTAACTGCCGGAGAAGTCTAATATGGGCTGCACCCTTTGTCAGTGAGAAAAAGTCCTTCAGGGATTTGTTGACTACGATACACTAGGTGAGCATATAAATTCCCAGTGGCATTTTCAAAGAAGGCTGTATGTTTGACAGTGTGGGTACAAAGGCCAATGAAAGCTGGACAAACAACACTTCGAGCTACTCTAGAAATCCCAGCACTAGTGACAATTATCTGCCCTATGCTTATGCAAGTAAATTGAGGTTGCATTTATCTCATTCACTAAGCAAGGTTAAAAAAAAAAAAAAAGAAAGAAACCATAAAGAGTGCAAAATGAGAGTAAGGGAATATCCAGGACTGAGACAGCCCAAGTCAGCTGCAGGCAGAGGGGATGCAGGAGGGGAACTACACAGTTATAAGACTGAGTCAGAGCTACTGTAGCAGCTGTTGCCAATGACAAGGAGGAAGAGGAAAGGGGAAAGATAAGCTTTGGCAATTTCCCTGCAATATAGAAATGCCTAAATTAATTTTTAAATGATCAGTCTACCTTGTCAGCACTATTCTCAGGAAAGGCTAATTTATGCTGCTTCTCAGCCTCCATGGTAGTAGACGTACCTGAAAGGCATGAACACACACAATTTTAAATATATTTCAGTTAAATGTGAGATATGACATGGTTTAAATAAAGTTTGGCAGACTTATAAACTGCACCACCATGAGGTTATAGGCCAAAATCCTACATGTCCAGTTATCACAGATCAACTGTTAACAAATAATCACTGGCATAAAACATTTAAATATTTTAATATCAGTTTACAATGGATGGATTCCAGAGCTTTTTCTGTGGCTTTTTGCATGTCCAGGCTGTCAGCTGGATTCTTTGTAACTATGGAAGGAATGTATTGCTAATTAACCTGACTCTCACTGCAGGCTCTTACCTAGACTTTCATCCTGATTTTACAATGGCAGTTTCAAGACACAGAAGAGAATGTAAATTTTGAAGGACAATGTAAGTGCTGTATCTTCCTTTCCATATTAATAATGTTTCTGGTAATTTATTCTTTGGGGAATTTCCTTACAAATAACCAGCTGTAGCATAGCTAGATGCCCAGGGTGGTAGCTAGGAAGTTAACATGCGCAGACACTTTTGGAGGAACATTACTGAGCAATTTGAATCATGAAATCAAAATGCAACATTCATTTGAGACAATCTTTGCAGAGCTGCTCCTTTGTTAGCTACTAGTAGGAAGATAGATTCGGTTTATGTGGAAAAGTTATTCTCTCTCACAGACCCAGAAGGGACCCATTTGTGTCTCAGCTGTAACACAAAGCAGGATGCATACAGCAAGGCAATAACCAGATGCAAATCTGTGGTTGTCTGCGTGTGCTGTAGTGACTGGCCACCAGTAAGCTCATGTAACACAGACACAATACAGGCGAATGAGCTTGGGAATGTTACCATTATTTGCTTATCACATATTATGAAATATCTTTTTTCTTCTGATATTAAGGTGATAAAGTGGAGGATTACATATATAATTATGTTATTTCACCAGTAATGTATTCAGTATATAATAAACAGAAGAAAGATGGCAAGACTGTTCTTATAAGAGCATTGGTTTTAGACTGCTCATTAGGACTTAAGGCCATACCTGAGACCATGATTTAGATTAAATAGGTGCCAAAATCTTACAGCTTCATCTGATCTCATAAAATCTGCTCCACTTGGATTAATTTGGAAGAATGAACACTCCTTCAAAGAAAGTTGAATGCAGGCTCTTTCTAGCTAGAAAGAAAATAAGAATAGGTTTTGCCTGGAAAAAATAAAAAGCTAATACCACACTGCTCATCCTCAAAACCCAAAAGGATTTTAAATTTATCTAATTCAGAACTATCTCATTTACTGTTTTTTTAAAAAAAAAAAACAAACATTCACATTTGGCAGTCTGAGAAGTACCAAAGAAAAAAGAGAAGTAACACAAAGCAGTTGATTTTGCTCATGCACCTAGGCCTTGATAATAAGTAGTAACTAGTAATAAGGAGCAACTAGTAATGAAGGGGTGAAGGGTCAGGAACACAGACTTCCAGTAGAACCATCTGAATGGTTCATCATTGACTGTTTATCAAGGTAGGAAACTACTGACCATCAGTCATTAGTTTTGCTGAATTGTCAGAGAAGAAAAAAAAAGTACCTCTTGAAGCAAGCATTAAGCACTGACATTGAAGGGAATAATGTCAAAATGCAGACTCAAATTTAACTAAAAAAATCTAAAGCTAGTTTTAAGTAGACAATTGCTTGTCAGCTTAAGTTTTGAAATATATTTTTGTGCTTTATTGGGACAAAACCAAACCCTTTCAAATATTATTGCAATATGTCCTATGGCCCATTGTCCAAATAGAAGAATTCAGATTTGGGGGCTGTTTTGGTTTTATTTAGTATTTCTTTTCCTCCCATTCTCTTTCTTTTTGTCTGGTCAAACATAAGCGAAGGACTCTGAAATCTCAGAAATACTCAAATGTCATCAGAATTAATCCATATCATTGAAACAGCGTATTTTGAAGAACAATACATGTAATTAAAAACTTTTAAACCAGCACTCCAATATCTTAATTTTTCACTACTACCTACCTGTTGATATGCATATAAGCACATACAAGGAAAGATCAAAATAACTACAATCAGTGCATACTTAATTAAAGCACCATTGACAAGCATTTCATCAACTTTGGTTGACATTCCCATTGAGTGGAAAGGAATTTTAGAGCGGGTTCTCATTTTAATCCTTCTCACAAGCTTCAGCTCAAATGTACAGGGGATCTTTTCCTTCTTTTAAATCAGTTCACCTATCCTTAAAGAAGCATATAACAATTCAGCAACACTTGCTATAGTAAGTGTTACCACTTATTAAGTTGCAGGACAATGTTAAGAAGGTCCAAGCTCATGAGCATACATGCTATTGAATAGGTTGGGCACAGATGCAGCCAACTCTAGGATAATGTCACATTAAGAAAACACCCATGAGTGTGAGCTAATGAACAGTTTTACATTATATTAGACTCCTGCTAGATGTATTTCCGTAAGGAAACTTTGGCTTCAGCCTGTAATTAAGCTCCATGTAAGGAGAATTGCAGAACTCTGTCTCTCACAGGAACACCAGCTGACAGTGTACACAGAGCTTCCCTGGGAGATTCACAGACACTGTCATCCTCCTCCGCAAATCTCCCACACAGCGAACCAGCATTATACCTCATACTTTGAGACAGAAAAGTAACATATTCAGAATGGTGCAAAATAATCTAATACTAATCAAAACAAACAGGTTTTAGAGAAATTTCTTGAAGAATTCAGGAATTTGATTATAGAGACATATCTATCAGTGTGATGCCCTTCATGGCAAAACGTGGAACTCTTCAAATCACAGTAGGTTTATAATGGAACCTGGTTACAACCTGAGCTTTTCTGAAACTATTGGCTTTGTACATGTATCAAAGTGATGGTCTATTGGTATCTGCATATTTTCTCAATTATCTGCATAAGTATGTGAGAAAAGGGTAAAGGAGACAGCTATACTTGTTTCTGTTGGTAATTTCAGAGGGCTTAGTTAACAAATTTTACATTTAGGAAAGGCAGCATTTGGGATACATCTTTAACAGCATTTGCTCAGCCTTAGGAAAATTCTGTCTAGCCAGAATTATGAAATCAGTGAACATGAAATTAGAGTATGTCCTGAAAACGTAATTGCCTTAAAGATTAATAAAATTCCTTTCAAAGTGAAGTTTCAGTGAAACACTGGCTTCTGTCAAAAACCTTTCATTAATATTATTTTGTACATCATCTTTGGTAACAAAATCCTGTGCCAGCTCCTATTTTTTCCTTTAGTATAGGAGCAAGAACTGTGGTAGTTCATTAAAGTAATGGCAATTATGTAACCATTTATTAAACCTGCCTCCGAAAACTGCTTCTTGTGTGAGACTGTCAGAATCTACCAATGCTCATTCATATTTGTGATGTAGTGTGATAGTGCTGGACTGAGAGCACAAGACAAAGACGTATTATACAATATGCATTTATTCCCAGTATGTACTCTTAAATGTATAGCTGTATGATTTAACACTATGATAATCTCATTCCTATTAATGCAGCAATCCCAGTTGCCGTATCTCAATTTATGAGACTTATTCATTCACATCCATCAAGGTGCTAAATCTTTGATCACAACAGTGTTTTCTAAAAGAGATGTATTCAGAGTCATTTTAAATTTTAATGCCAAAATATATTGTATTGGAAACCTCTACCAAATATATCATTTACTTCTCAGTCAGGCTAAAATTGTTTACTCATTTCACATTTTACTTTGTTTGGCATAATCCACAAAACATTTCTACTGACATATTCAACTCTCAGGCTATTGAGACCCACCATGATTCTAACGCTGTCCTTTTACTGATGAGCTGTTAGGGGTATTTGTTAGTCCTAGCCATGCGGAACATAGAGTTAAAGTGTTGCATGTTTAAAAAAACCACTCATTTGCACTGTTATACAGAATAGGAAACTGATGATATTCAGAAGGATATGTGCTTTGCTCATGACAAGAACATTTTTTTTAACAAACATTTTTTCTGGTGAACATTTTGGAACCCATACAGCTCAAAATTGTGCTTCATGCTCTTAACCCACAGTATCAGACCTGGTGATACATACCCCAATTTGTAAAGCATCTAAGGACATTCTTTCCTTTGTGTATGTGCAAAAAGCACTTTTCTAGGTTGGAATTAAGGACGTTCATAAAAGCGAAAACATTCCCCAGACGAGATGCAAGAAAGTTAGTGACTACACTGCTAAAATGCAGTCAACACAAGCACATGCTAAAAGTAATGGATTTAAACACATTGTTAAATCACAGCCTGAATTACAATTGCACAGCCAATTTCTATCTCCTCAACATTACAATTAATACTGTCAGCCAGCAAGGACTTGCTAGAGGGCCTATAATCTCTTTAGTAGCAGCATTTAGTGTGGTCCATTGCTCATGCTCATGCGATTGAAGCAGTCATTGAGCTGAGCAGAATATCACACATATCATCATTGCACTGATCCCAAACAGCTGTACGAACACCTTGAAAGCAATTTGTGCTAGCGTGCAGCCACATCAGTGTGCAAAAGATACCAAAGTGTAACGAAAACACAGTTTGAAGCCATGGGTTTCTGGAGAAAGAAAGATCTACTGTCAACCCAGCAATGTTACCAGAGATCACAGTTCACACAAGCGTGCAGTCCACCACGTTGTACATCCAGAGTGTTTAAACTTACTATGTGTATGCTATACAGCCCTTCAGCTCTGGCAGGGGAGTGTGGATGTATGTGTACAACAGGGACTGGGCACAAGCTGGGCTGGCTGCGTGTCCTCTGTTCACACGAAAGTGTGCATTACAGACCTGCTGATGTCCGTATTTCCAGGACTAGCTGATTTGCCACCATGCATATGCTATCACAATAGAGTGTTTAGGATTTCAAGATGTACCCAAAATGGTTTGAAAACCGAACAAAGCTCAGCCTGTAACTAAGAAAAGCTCTCTGCAGGGACACTGAAACAGCCGGTTTAGTGGATGTCAAGAAATGATGACTCACTGCCACCTAGAGGCAATTCAGATATTCCCTTTTTTATCCTCTTGTAAAACCTTTCCCTAGTACACCTGCTCAAAATGCAGATATCCTGTATTGAGTTTTCTGAAAAGTAGATTAATCTTAAGTTTGTTAAGCAAGCAACGAAGTAAATCAACACTTTATAGAAAATGGATATGAGCTAACAGCCAGTTAAACACCCAGGTCCTTGTACTACCAAGAACATCAAAACTAAGCCCGAAGGCTGTTACTTCCTGCAATGCAGTGATCTGTTTCAAAGGCAACAAAAATCTGTGGTAAATATAACTGCATCTATTTTAGTACATAAAAGGAAAAACTTGATTAAAAAAATATCATCAATAAAATCAGGATCTACGATGTACAGTTGGACAGTAAAAACAGTATATACCCAGTTCTCATCTTTGTTTTTAGTCATTGAAAAAGGAACACAAAATATTTCAACTAGGTCTCTAGAATTTTTTTTCACTATTGCTCTACTGAAATGCTTGCTGACTTTTTGAGTGTTGAAATATTGCATTGAGAAAACAATTTAAACACACAGCTATGAAGCAACTCTAGACGTGTTTAATATTTATTGTTGTTATTACCATTCACTCTGTGTGCAACAAATATTTCCCATCCTTGTCTATGAAATTTTACACAGGCTAAGTTAAATTTGTTTTACATCAGTGTAAAATAATTGCCATTGAGAGTGTTGCTTACAGTAGAAATTCCCAAAGTGAATATGCATGCTATCAATCTAAAGTACTTCCAAGTGCTTTGTGGCAGCAGTGACTAATGTCCCTATGAGGTGATTCACCCCATCTTGGGGGGTGATGCCTCTGCATGTCTGGAGCCACCTGTGAGTAGGGCTTTCCCCACAGACAAGGCAAGCAGGAGAGACAGAAGGGTTAAACAGCTGGAAGTCAAGAAGACAGGTTTTGTGGCATGCAGGACATATCTATGTCCATGAGATTGAGGTTTTCGGTTTGGGGATAGTGTGGTAATCAGGAAGCATCAAGGTTTTGAAACCTTTTAGACCTATGGAAGGAGGACGGGAGCAGACTCTGTTAGTCTAATACTCTTGGCCTGGTACAGAGCTGCTAATGCTGCCAAAATCCCCACAGCTGTTGTTGCCACTTCTTGTGGTGCTTGAGCAAACAGGCAGAGCTTGGGATCTCCTGGGTTAGAGAGCTGGATCTTATCATCAAGTTTGTTTAATGACAGCCAAAAGTACAGGAAAGAAGACTGAATTATTTCAATAGGAAGGAATATCTGGATCAAAATTTTCTCATAGTTCTCTGCCATCTGTTATAAAAAGTCCCCATAATAAATGCTGTAGTCTTGAAATTATCAAAAAGTTGCACACATCTGGAAAGTATAATATTCAGTCTCTAAAGCACTTGGGGTTTAGCTCCTGAGTTTTTTGTTTGCGCATACCAAACAAAAATTATTTGGTGGTATAAGGATAACAAAGCTTGCTGAGAGTTGTGACAGATGAAGGGAGCAGACCAAAAGCAGTTCCTTCCACCATCTGTATGCATCAGTTCCAATTTGTACTGGTTCCTGTGACATGTTCCTGCGCCACGTTCACAGGTGGCGCAGGAGGCATTAGGACAGTAAAATCCCCCGTCTTCATTTATTTTCATAACTTTCATTGGCGTTATCATTTTGGCTGAAATTTTCCGTGCTGGATGTCTGCACAGACAATGGATTTGAGGGAGGTTTTTTTTAATATTCAACAATCCTGTTTAGATGTAGCTAAACAAACAACTTTGTAAACACTTGAGAGAGCTTGGGGAATGGGAAAGAGGTCCACCTAAAAAAGTATTAGTTTGTCTGTTGCACTAATAAATTCTACTGCATCTTAAACTCCAGGGTGGCACTTCAAATTTGCTAGAGAGTCACCATTCACCACTACCTTTTGAAAGATGAGTTCATCCACATTTGGCCAGGTTCTACAGCCATGAAAAAACCTGTCACTTGCACACATCCAGAAGAGATTTCCAAAGAGCTTAGTAGTTAAGTTCTCTAAACAGTCTATCTAGAATGAGAGTGATCCTCAAAGCTCCTACAAACCAAAAAGACAAAGGACCGTATTGTTACACCATTCTCATTAGGCATCGTCCAACCAATTTACACAGGACTTCCCCTAAAACTTTCACAGAGTCTACTCAGAGGATACTAGAAACCAATAAAGAGAATGCCCTAGGAAGTGCATTCTGAAATGTCTCAGCTAATCCATTCATCCCCAGCCTCTTTTCCCTGCTTATAAAATCCCAAGACAGTCAACAGTTCTCTTCAACATTTTCTTCCTGTCTACAGGATGTTGGGAACAGGCAAGAACTTGCAGCAATTTTCAGAGACCAGCTCGTTTTTTCTAGGACACAATCATTATATTGGGACAAGTACAAGAGAGCTCAGTGCCATTATTACACAGGAGCTGCATCCATTCTGCATGTGACATTAAGCTTATTTATTAGTGTTTGTCACTTTTCAGTGCCCATGAAAAATGGAATACATGGATGTAACTCAGATTCTGTCCTAGAGAGAAGAAGAAATACAAAGCAGACTGAACAGGGAGGAAAACAGCCTCCAGGCTAAGCACAAGGCAGGAATGAGGGCTGTGACTGAACCACAGCCACTTTGTGATAGTGTTCTTGAATAGCACCCGACTTTATCGCTGGCTAGGAGTACCCAATCTGCATGATACTCTGATAAAAAAAATATCCTCCTCATGAAATGTGTGTTTTTCACAGCATTAAAAATACCTGAAAATCTGACATTTTCCCACTGGGAACTTGAAGTGACAGACACCTCGCTGCTGTCAGGAGAACTGTATTCACATTTACTTAGTGTCTTCAGGCAGGCTGCTGAGGACTTTGGATCTCTGCTTTCCTGTCAGACTCTTCCAATTCACATGTGCCTAAGCTACCAACCAGACTGAGACCAAGGCTTTGCTCACCTCCTTAACCTCCCCAAAAGTGAACTGTAACTGCACTTACCTCCTGATTTCTCAGCTACTGAGTTGAAAGGCTCTTGCCAGTTTTTGGACAGTCTTCTGTCTGGAGAAGAGAATTCAGCTGACAATAACTCTGGATGAGCAGTCTAGAAAGCAAAGGAGTGTTCTCTGGGACCTCTTAAAACATGAGACACAGAAGACAGACCAGATAGCTACGCAGAAAAAAAGCAACAAGAAAGCCATAACATTCAAATACCAAACCGCTAGGAAAAAAATTGGATAAAGTACCAGCTGGAAAGATGCTCTGAACTGTGAAAAAGGAAATCATTTTTCACTGATTCACACCGTGCTCAGGGGAACTGAGTTTTCTTTCTCTGAAATGATCAGGATTATGTGAAAGAAGTATGGTTCCATTATCAGTTTATTCCCCTCTTGGGAAGAACTTGTAAGCCTCCCTAAAATTGACTGTTCGGGTCAAAAGTATGAGGTCATTATAATCTGTTACATAGACAGTATTGGTATCATGAAGAGGAATTTCAATTGCAGGATTATCTGTTTACCAATATATCTTAATACTAGGCATTATTATTGACTTTTCCTCCTGGGGCTTACCTTCTACATCAAAGTTAACAGACCTAATTGCACACCACCATATTATACATTATTTTAAAGACTGAACTCAACTGAACCTGCCTCAGCTGTAGTATCGGGTACTTAGTTACTGGAAAAGTTATTCTATTTTATAAGAGCATTTCTCAAATTCATCAAGTGGCACCCTGAGTTGGCAACAGTTCAGTGCCTCTAAAGCTGAGGAGTGAAAACTAGCCAAAAATCCTGTTTTAAAGTATTTATACTTATTCCCTGACTTTGGAGGAATGGAGCTGCTGCCAGCCATTAGAGGTGTTCAACTGTTCTTGGGCTACTGAAAGCACTTAAGGAGATGGTTTCTCACTCTTGATTCTCAAAAAACCCATAGAACTGATGATACTAATATCCAGCAGCTTACTATCTCCAGCTGGCACTGATCCCACTGCTTCCTGCCTCTGCACCACTCCAACTGCTGTGCACTTTCATCAGCCTTGAACCAGCCCTGGCATTTCTAAGACCCTCCATGTAAGAAAATTCAAAGCATAAATCTAGCAGAAAACTAGCTCAAAAAAAAAAAAACAGGGGAGGGGTAGGAAACTAGCTCAAAAAGGGGTGGGGGGCAGGGGGTGTTTTCTGCTGGCTTATGGAACTCTTTTGGCACCCATAAATATCTGACAAGCTCCAAAGCTGACATGAGGGAAGGGCAGAACTGCAGAGCCAGGAATAAGTGAAAAGAAAAGAAGGCAGGAGCAAAGAAGTAGAATGGAAAATTATCTTTCAAAAAAGACAAAGGTTGATATTTGCTAGATCTAGACCTTAAATCTGTAGGGCTTACATGACCCTTTTCCTACAACAGCTTTTCCTAATCCAGCAGAAAAGGCAGTAGTGCCTGCTTACCTCATCCTTCATCCTTACATATCAGACAACCAAATACCATTATTTGGCATGAAAGCTGTTGCTCATATTTCTGGCATTCACTCCAAAGACATGCCAGTATTTCAGAGTAACACTTTCTCTGTGACTCAGTGCAGTTCAGAGGATCAGAAAGATAACATGTATTCAGTTTGTTATCAATATGGATCATGAAATTGGTTGAATTTCGATAGCTGCAGATAAATCAGTCAAGCTAACCTATAGCCATGAAGCTACTATGACAAACAAAAATTTCCCAATAAACTTTTATAGAAGAGAACAGTATTCAGTAATGGTAACTCCAAATATTAATGAAATTATTTGTGCTCAAACAGCATATGAATGTGTGAAAGCTAACAGTGCCATTGAAATACAACTGCTACTCATTGCAAGGTCCTTTTCATGGTAGTTAATCACCCATTTTCTATCAGCCATCACCCTAGTTATTTCAGGTCCAATATTATTTTGAAAATTATTCTCATACTGTTTTTCTTATTCAGACAAATTCCCCTTAGATTCCTATAACATTCAATTGTAATTTTGAACTAAAAGTAAAAGACAAGATATGAAACTTCATGACTGATTTGCAAAGAGAAATTAACTCCTGGTGGTTGCTCAGGGGAAACTATGACAGCAATATCTAAGCAGTAAAAACTGCTGTATAAGATGTCATTAGACAGTAATGTACTATAAAGATTAACGGTCATTTGTTTTTTCTCCATGACAAGGTACAGCTGTCAGGGCTTCAACAGATCTTGATTTTTTTTTGGCAGAAAAACCAAAAACAATCTGCAGTTTGTTGGGCATTTTCCAAGTGTAGTTCCCAGTTGCCATAGAGGTAGTAGACACATTCTGGAGAAGCTCCAGCTGAACCAAAAACCAAGCAGCTCTCAGCACTGCAAAAACTGCTTTGAGGCTGTCACACACTCCAGTAGGATCCAACAGTGAATTACAAAAGTACTGCTTCAAAGATTTCACAAATCCTTCTTTGGAGTTGATCTGAAGCCTCCAAAATACACAAGTGTTACAATATGGGCATACAATAACTTCAGAGCTATGTATGTCTGAGATCTGCCATCATCTGCGTCACACTAACTGTGGAGCAGTATCATATGAAGCCAGAAAGTCAGGCTATCTTGTAGCAGTCAAGAGCAGGAAAGCTTTGAACACTTCTGTACTTTGCAAAGAGCTCACCGAATAATTCTCACAGAACAGTTTGTTCAGTGATACTGATACAGTGGGTGCTCAGGAAAAACTGCCAGCAGGCTACCATTTGTTTGAATGTAATACTCAGATTTTATTTATATCTAATAAAATATTGATCTCATCGTTTAACTGAAATAGTCAAAATCCAAGCTGTGTTTAGCTGCAGTGGGTCAGCTATGTTGCAGGATGTTTGCACACTCTCCCGAACGGATGAGTTTACAGGCATATCGAACAACTGTTGTGCAACTGAATGTAAAATGCGGCTCTTTCTCACAGAGATGAAACCTTGGGGTCTGCATGTTGTGAATGTTTGGGATTGTCACACTATCTGGAGAGCAAGGAGGGGTGAAAAGAAGGAGAAAGGTTGTTCGAAACAAATTCATTTAACAGTTCAAAACACTTCACACTATTTGCCCCAATCTTAATTGTAATTGACTCCAAAGGACACATTTTGCACATAAGCATGACGGAGATATTTAATCTCTTTCAACATGCATGGGCATAAAGCTGTCATCATAGGATATCTAGGGAGAGACAGCAGTTGTTAAAAGAAAAACTAGAATATGTACAAATGCTGGAAAACCCTTGTTCCCTCCTCCTCCCAAAAACAAATTCAAGGGAAACACAAGCTCTCCCATTAACATGTTTCAGTCTCGTTTAAGGGCCTATAAAATCCCACATATATGCAATACTAATAGCTAACACTAATAAGTAATACTGCAATAGCTAATGTTATTTTCAGTGTGAACAGTCATATTGCACTTTTGAAAATTTTACCCAGATATTCTAAATATTGCTTTGAAGTCAGATATTCACTTTTCTTTTTAAAGAAAATTTTAAATATGGTCCTGTTTCCATAATGCACACTGATATCAATTCACAAATTCCTTGTGCAAACAAGATATACTTTTTATGGCTCTTAAACTAGATCTTCTAAAAATGGCACCCTAAAATTGCTAGTCAGGACAAATAAGGAAATATTGTCTCTTGTTCACAAAAGCAGGATGGGACATTCTATTTTTAAGTAGGACTCAATTGTATCATAAACATTATGATATAATTATGATAT
>WEKW01001565.1:70750-81491 GCA_013389905.1 Sula dactylatra | reverse complement strand
AAAGCACAACTTCTGAAGGACAGTTTGGTCAGAAGCTACTTCAGAAATGTATTGCCCAACACAAAAATATTTACATTAGAACTACTTTCATTTTAAATAGAATATTTTATGTTTCTGAAAAAAAAAAATTAGAAAACACTCAGGTTTTAGTATTACGATATGTTGGTTCCAACCTGTATTTTGGAGGATTGGACAAAGTGCTGAACACTTAAAAAAAAAACCAAAACAAACATTTCTTAACTTGTTTTCAAAAAGAAAAAGTATCCATTCTCCACTGAATTACTTCTTGAGTAAAACATGTTCAACTAGTTCTAGCAAGCCTAACATCAAGCATTAAATGTAACTGAATATTGCAGGAATGGAAACAGGCAGAAAAATTATTTGAGATTTGAGTAAAAGAGCTAAACCACTCAGTTATTCAAGAAGGACGGAAATAAGACTGGAGGAGATTGGGCAGCTCTGCATGTTATGGAAATGAATGACAATTAATAGGGAGGCATGAAGCTGTCTAGAGAGAATAAAGGTATTTAGGCCTATTGACACTAAACTTGCATTTCTTAATTACTTTCTACTCACCCTGAAGAAGTAGACACTGGAATTCCCTGGGCCTGTGGACCACAGGTTGAAAACTAATCCTGTAGTGAAAAAATACAATCTCTTTAGGATAAAAGTTGAAAAGCCCTAGAACAGAGAGCTTTGGAGTACTGTTACAGAATCACTAAGCTTGGGATAGAATACGAAGAGAAACCTCTATAAGAATATGAGAAATAAAGAGTATGATTATGTGAACTTGGGAGACTAATCTCCCATACTTGTATGCAATATAAATGCCATCACTAAGAGCTGAAGGCTTAGGTAGTCTTGAACCTGATAGAAGACAGATTTCTTTAATAAATACCCAGTGAACCAATGAAAATTAGTGCTGCTTTGGACACAGGCTTAGCAAGAAACTAGGTCTTACAGAACTGCTTTTCATAGAAAATAATCTTGGATTGAGTGATCATGAGCTGAATCAGTCTTTATCAAATTGCAGGACAGACAACAGGTCTGGCTATGACTAATGTCTGGGATTTTAAAAAGGAACTAAAGAAACCGGAGTGAATTCAGGAATGCAGAGCTTTTACAACATAGAACGTAAGGAATTACTTTAAATCAAAGGGCAGACACTGTTTAGAGTTCACATTGCAAGCAAGAAAAAAAGCTAACACAAAAAGCTTATGCGCTTCTTCCAGTGAATCAGCCTGCTTTGTACACATGCAAATCTACAAAGATCGAGCACTGTTCCTCAGAAGTCAGAGGATGTAGAAAGAAGAAAAATGGCTGAGAGTTCTTGAGACAGACTTTACATTTACCATTTAAACAATCAGCAAAAAGTCTTTACAAACAATAAAAATAAAGAAACATGGGGAACAAAAAAGCTTACAGTGCTGCAAATATAGCATTTATGATTTAATAGAGATTTGATTTAATAAAGATTAACATTAATCTAGGTCTGATAAACATTAAATGTATATTTTGCCTCCATTTTTGATGAAGTTGATGAGGACATCAGTGGAGTAAGGAGTAAATAGGAAGGTAAAGCATCAGAAATTATGACACAAGAGAGACATAAATGTTAACATTTTTTAATACCTCACAAAGCAAAAATAGACAAGCTGGATAATCTCCATGTCGGAACACAGAAATATGAAACTGTCAAATGAAATTGCAAGTCCAACTGCTAGGATTTTCAGAGGCAGCATCTTATGACTGGAGAACAGTAAACACAGAAACTATATTCAAAAGAACGGGAACAAAGACCAGTTCTGGAACCACTAGACTTATTAAACTGACTTAATAAAAAAAAAAAAAAAAAAGAGCTAAAATATCATTTGAAGGAAGAATGAAGGGCAGAGAGATATATGGAAAGCGGTATACATTATAATGTGGCTTTATCAACAGTAGGTCATCTCAAATCAATCCAATATCTCTTTTATCTGCTTTATTAGACAGAAGAATATTATTTATCAAAGATTTAAATCAGGCATTTGATGCAATATCCCTACAGAAAAGGCTTTCTAGGGGTAGAGAAAACAGGTGCTAATACGTTTCTAAAGCAGCTAAGGATAGCTAGAGGGATCAACAATAGCTTATACTGACTAGGTAGCCATGGACTGAGGAGAGTTTACTAGGTGTCTTATTAGTCCTGTTTAATAAGTTATTTCAAGACCTCAAGGAAAAATGAATTAGATTAAATGAGCAGACAATGTAAAGTTATGCAGTATTGTCATTATTACAAAGACCAGATAATCTTATAAAAGCACTAAATTACTTCATTGATTTGACTGATAGAATGAGATATAATTTAATAGGAAAGAGCAGATTCATGCACTTGGGGACATCCATTAAGAACTCCTGGCTCATTAATTATTGGTAATCATATAGGTTGAAAACTGCATTAAAAAAGTAGGTATATTGGAAGGTATAGTCTACTGGAAGTAGCCTATTGGAAGATGGTTATGAACAGTGATTGCTGAAGCTATGAAAAGACTAATGAATTCACAAATGCATGAGGAAAGACATTTGTTGTGAGAGGAACCAAAATGCCTAATTAGGAATATTGTGTACAGTGGTCAACCAGTTTCAGTGAAGATTAATTGGAATAACTGCTGAGAAAGACAATTAGAATTACTAGAGAGAACTAAATAGAGCAATATTATCAGCACAAGATCAGATAGTAATAAATCAGCTATAAATACATCTTTACGACAAGTTCAAGAAAAGGTTTCCAGATAGAGTAATGAAAGCAACAAGAAAATTCTATTATTTAAAGATGGAGACTAATAACTTCATATATAGTATTATGTAACTAGATAAAAAAAGTGCCTTGTGATAAGAATTCCTATTCCTCCTTCCCTAGAGGGCTACATATATATATACAAAGTTACACACACACATGGGACTTATCCAAACAACATATCCAAGAGGACTGGTGATCATAGAATCATTAAAGTTGGAAAAGACCTCTAAGGTCATCAAGTCCAACCATCAACCCAACACCACCATGCCTCCTAAACCATGTCCTGAAGTGCCACGTCTACGCATTTTTTTAACACCTCCAAGGATGGTGACACCACCACCGCTTCTCTGGGCAGACTATTCCAGTGCCTGACCACTCTTTCAGTGAAGAAATTTTTCTTAATATCCAACCTAAACCTCCCCTGATGCAGCTTGAGGCCATTTCCTCCCATCCTATCACAAGTTACCTGGGAGAAGAGAACAACACCCACCTCACTACAACCTCCTTTCAGGTGGATGTAGAGAGCGATAAGGTCTCCCCTCAGCCTCCTCTTCTCCAAACTAAACAACCTCAGCTTCCTCAGCTGTTCCTCAGAGGACTTGTTCTCCAGACCCTCCACCAGCTTCGTCGCCCTTCTCTGGACACACTCCAGCACCTCAATGTCCTTCTTGTACTGAGGGGTCCAAAACAGAACACAGGATTCAAGGTGTGGCCTCACCAGTGCCGAGTACAGGGGCACGATCACTTCCATAATCCTGCTGGCCACACTATTCCTGATACAAGCCAGGAGGCTGTTGGCCTTCTTGGCCACCTGGGCACACTACTGGCTCATGTTCAGCTGGCTGTCAACCAGCACCCCCAGGTCCTTCTCTGCCAGGCATCTTTCCAGCCACTCTTCCCCAAGTCTGCAGCATTGCATGGGCTTGTTGTGACTAAAGTGCAGGAGCCAGCACTTGGCCTTGTTAACCCTCATACAGTTGACCTCGGCCCTTCGATCCAGCCTGTCCAGATCCCTCTGTAGAGCCTTTCTACCCTTGAGCAGATCAACACTCCCACTCAATTTGGTGTCATCTGCAAACTTACTTAATGCGCACTCAATCCCCTCACCCAGATCATTGATTAAGTTATTAAACAAGACTGGCCCCAACACGGAGCCCTGCTGGCTGGGCCTGATCCCCTGGTTCTCCTGCACATGCCTGGTGAGCTCACTCAAGATGAAACACTCCATAATCTTCCCCAGTACCAAGGTCAGACTGACAAGGCTGTAGTTCCCCAGATCGTCCTTCCGGCCCTTCCTGTAGATGGGCGTCACATTGGCAAGCCTCCAGTCATCTGGGACCTCTCCTGTTAACCAGGACTGCTGATAAATGATGGAGAGTGGCTTGGCAAGCTCCTCCACCAGCTCCCTCAGTACTCTTGGGTAGATCCCATCCGGCCCTATAGACTTGTGAGTGTCCAGGTGGCACTCACCATCATCACCAGACAGAGTCAGAAAGGAATTCTTTCCTTATAGTGGGTCTGCAGCATTCACTGTTTGAGTTTTTGCATTGTTTTTCACGTTCACCACCACAGCATGCAGCATAAACTAAATTCAGATTGGGGTTTCATTTAACTAATACAATGTTAGTGCAGGGGATGGGACACTGGTGAGCATTCACAATGTCTTTCTCAGACTCGTAACATTTGTGCCTTCACCCTTGTACCCCAAACATTAACATTATATGGTAATGGGAAATATTTCATTGCAAGTTGCATACAATAGCATGTTAGCAGATATTTTCAAATCTCACTGAACTGGCTGTCTGCATGCTTGCACACAGCTGTTTGAGATTGGACTTAACACTAAATGTTGCCTTCCCATGTAATGGTGGAGTGTGAGGGAGACCAACATCCAACTAACCAACATCAGACAGATGCTCAAAAGCAAGGAGTGTCCAGATCACATCTGATTTCAAATCTGGACACAAGCTGAAGCAATTTATACATATATGCATAAATATTCCACATCAAATTTGGGCAAAAGAGGGGAACTGGCAGAGGACAAAATTATCTGGAATTTGAGGAGAAAATGAGCACCACTTTTGATATTTGAATTAACTGAAAATTCTCTATCAACAAACGGGTTAAAAGCTGCCTTCATTCCTATTTTTGCCTTTAGGAAAGGCAACAGAGGAAAAGAGGTGCTGAATGATATAAAATGGATCTTTTGCCATTTTAAGTTGCCAATTTATTATTATTTCTGATGCCCTTCCCTCACATTTCTCACTGTATCTAAGAAAGTATAGTACCTAAGGAAACAGTTCTCATTTCAGTTGTTTGCCTGACATGTAAGCAAACATCTTACTTGTTCTTAAGTGTAAATTGAAGATAATATTTTTAGAGCTGCATTTGGGGAACTTTTTGATGCTGTTCCATAAAGCTACAGCTCCTGTTTTTTTCCTAGAAGCACCCAAATCCCAGTAAGTCCTCCTCTCACCTTGCTTTTGTATCATCTGGAATTCACTAGCACCATGAACATATCTCTCACCAAATGAGAATAAAAACTAAGAAATATTTATGGCCACATACAACACCCACTACTGTGTGAAGACCCACTGACCTTGTTGGACGATCCAGGGTGATCAGGATTTGTCTAGTTATGAGGAATAATCATCTTGACATGGGGTCAGCATGGGTGGAAACAGCTTGGTTCTGCTCAAATATTCAGCTGCTGTGACATTTCTTGACCCTCAGGCCTTTATACCTCCTGGTATTGAGATACATGGAAATCTGCAATTTGCTCAGGTTCAGTCTCCAGCTTGTTGATCCCAGATACTCTCAGTATTACTTACAGGCCCACTTGGCTCTAGACAGGGCAAAGAATTGTGTCACTGGGTCTAAAGCAGCAGCCAATTAAAGTATCTCACACCTGAAAAGTCAAAAGCCAAATACAAGAATACTTTACATATATCTTATCTCTCTTTGCCTGGTTCTCCTTATTCATAACTTAGAATAAGCTCAGTATTTCTTAGAAACACATTAAATATTCTCCACAACTTCCAGTGGGATTGTCTTGCTGTAAGAGTAATTCTTGGCCATAGCCTTCCACCATTTCAACAGTCTTCCTTTCCTGAGGATATTCCCAAAACCTACCTCCTGGCATGCATTTTGCTCCCTGCAGGCAGTCTGACTTTATCTTAGCTTCATGCTGCTTCCAAATGCCATCTCCCTTGTGACACCACCATTTTACTGGCTTAGTCTGAAACATCATAGATAACTTTCACTGAACTTTCTGGTTTTAGGCAAGCAGAAATACAAATCTACAAAGAGCTACAAAATGAGTAACACAAAAATGTTTCTGGAACCCAGCATAGACATTGCCCCAGTTGTTCATACCTTGAATTATATCAGTATTCATCAAATGTTGCTCTTCATGTAGCAGATGTAAAGTCATTCAGATAATTCTGTTATTCCCCTCACAGTAGAAATGCTCATAAAGTGACCTCTGATCCACACAGCAAAACTATCATATTGATCTTGAGTCAAGGGCTCTAGAGCTCTCCGTCCGCAAGGCAGAAGGGAACCTGTGCTCACCTTACACTTTGAAATTTCTGCCTATAGACTTTAGGAATTAGCCTAGACAGCTTTGAAGGAAGAAGAGGGAATCACTTGTTTCAGACCATCTTTGAAATATCTGCTTACTGACTTTCCTTTTTAAGGTTCTAAGCACTGAACAACCTTATGCTTTGGTATTAGACTCCTCTTCAGAGATAAGTGATTGTTGAAATGTGTTGGTTGATTATTAAACATGTGAAAGCACTCAGACAAATAATTTGAGCATTTCAGCAGATTAATAACTCATTCTTATTTGGGAGAAGTTCTATATGTCACCATCAGCTTCTCAGCTCCCATTCTAGTAGTATCAGTGTAAGCCACATGTTAGACTACTCACAGCAGGAGATAGAGATGACTGATGAAATATGGCATTGATGTTACATAAACTTTTTCTTATTCTATATAAAGTTCATTGCCCATTGCGCACTAAAATAAAAAATGAAGCAAAATAAGAACAACTCCAAGGATGGTGACAAAATTATTAAAATCATTAAAAAATTTATTCCACAGTTATCAATGCTGAAGTTCACTGTTCTCTAACAGCAAAAAATACGGTCATTATTGTCAGAAAAAAGAGAGCAGTCTAGATGCATATTTAGAAAACTAAATTAAGCGGTTTAGGAGTTTCTCTAGCTTGAGGGGTGGGGAAATTTGAACCTTGTTACATATTGTCATCTATGTGAACAGTGACAAATATGAAGCCTTCTACAGTGATTTCTTCCTTCCCTTACACCTTTAATGTAGTTATAGGAAGAAGCTCTGGAATTATTCTTTATGCTACCGTCTGTTTACACACTAGCTCAGTGCACAGAGGCAGAGAAATTCAAATACAGGCCATCCTGTCAAAAGTGATTTTGCCCTCTTTTAGGCAAGTTTCATACTCAACATTCTTAATGCTCTCCTGCCATCTCAGAACCCTCTCTAACCCCTTTCCTGTTCAGTTCCTTAAATCCACAGTAGTTTATGTACGTCCTCCATCTTCTGCTTCCTAGCACCTTGGTGTTGCCTCGGCAATCACTGATCTCACTGCATGGCAAAGCCAAGGGATGCCAGCACAGGACATGATCCATTTGGTAGTGTTACCTTCCTTCCCCGCAGAGCAAAGTGCAGAATGCCACTGTGCTGCTGCCATCTCTCTGCATCTAGGTAATGCCATGGTCCCCTTGCAATAACAAAGCTGGGGAGAGGTTGCGCTGTTTCAGCCTTGAGACCAGAGGCTAAAATACAGTGAGGCCCTCCACTTCCCTAGTCCCAAAGTGCTGTTTCTCAGTAAAGAGGTGAAGTAACACCCATAAGGCAACACTGCTTCCCTCCCAGTCTCCTTCATATCCCACGCTTCACCATTTTGGGAACATCCTGTTAAAGCAGACCCCCTTGCACAACACATCATTTTGTTTGCTTGATGTTTTGGTTCAGCTGGCTCAAGAGTATTTCTTTGAACTCAGTGAAAAATATGTAACGACCAGTGCAAAATTGCTTCATCACATCACTTAACCTCCAGACTTTTTGTAAAGGTTCTGCCTGTCATTTCTTCTGCTTTAACTCTAGGAATGCTTCTTCTCCCCCTTCTCCTATTTCCACCCCTCTGTCTCATACAGACAACTGTAGTCAAACAAATCCTTCAACTCAAGTGTTTGAAGGACTGAAGTTGCCTGGAATAGACTGTTGCTAAGATTTGGAGACTACATCTTCAAATAAAGGACTTCCTTTTATTCTATTTTTCACAATACAGAACTGCTGTTACAACCACACAGATAATAATTTAGACTTTCTTTCTGATGGAGTTCCTAACCAGAGAGGATGCTTTCCTGCAAAGGAACGCTAACATGTCTATGCATTTTCATACTATAAAATTGTTTCGTTTTGTCACACAGTTCCTGCATTGACATATGCTTTATACCCAGACGTGCAGGGCACAGTCCGATCTAAAAACGGAGGTTAGTCTAATATACTAAAGGAAATACATGTCAAATAAAAGGTTCAAGCACTTCTGAACTGAATGCTGAAATACTCATGTATTGAGTAAAGAATTTTAACTACTAGTGTCTACATTTGCCAGATGTTTAACTAAATATTATCATAGATTTTTGTCAGCATGCTACTCATTAGTCAGTAATAATCACTATAAGAAAACAGGATAACTTGTGATGGGAGTAACAAAGAAAAAGAAAGCAATTTTTTCTTAGAGGAATCAACTAGGTAATTTATTTGTTTAAGGTGGTGCATGCCCTCCTGCTTACCTCTGATTTAAAAAATAGCCCAGATCTCCATCCATACACTAGAGGACAGAGCCATGAAAGATGGTGAGTCATAAGACCTTTAGAATCTGCAGGTATAACTTTAAATTGTCTCCTTACAATAAAAACACTTCTTTTGGTAAAAGCCTAGTAAGCATGTTTATATTGTACTGGATGCAAGTACTTTCTTTAGCTCTCTTTCAAATAAGATGAAAGAAAATGGAATTTGGTAGATATCAAGCCTTTGCAGCAAAAGGAGCACAGGTACGCTAAGTCCCCACTAGAAATTAAATAAATAATGTTAGTAGTTCAGTGAGAAAAATTCTGCAAATACTGAAATTTTTTCTTCATTCTTAGAATTTTTTACAGAAAAAAGTCACTTTTAACACAAAGTTTAACATAGCAAGGGTTTCACACAGTGTTGTGAAAAAAAGCAACACACTTTACTCCAAGAGCTTAGTGAGCATCATCAGTGATCTTGGTATTCCATAAGAAACTCAGACAAGTCAATTCTGAATAAAAGAAAAGAAAGCATATGGCAAAATTGCCCTAATATTTCTGTGTGTGGAAAGAATGAAAAACCCTTAACAATTAATTATGAGGGTTTTCTTTTTTTTCCTTTACAGGTAAGAGCATGATACCTGGTGAGTAGGACATCTAAGTGCTAGAAATTAAATACCAATTTATTTACGGAGAGATAATTATATTGGGTACTTTATAGACTGCAGAATAACTGACAATGAAGTGGAAAAAGACATTCCAGAGAACATGAACGTCCCTTAGAGTAGAATCCTAAGTGTATTACCTAATTCACTTTTAAATATTAATCCAGTTCAGGCATTTCTATCAACTATTCATTCTGGTCAAATAGATCCAGACAAATTTCTGAAGTGCACCAGATCACCTTTTACTTTTGTTCTAGGAATCTTCTAGGCATCCAGTTTCTCCCAGATTCGTAAGCAACAAATATATTTGTAAGCTGCAGTACTGTTCCTCAATAATTATTCCTGCAGCAACTTCTCATCTATGCTGAAAAGCTGAAATACTGTGTTTAGATATCTCACCTTCTAAATCTCTCTTCCTTTCTTTTCCAGCTGCTATTTGCAGACACTTACATGTGTCCTTCTTTTCTCTCTCCCTCTCTCAGCATCCCATCAAGGTCCCTATCAGCAAAAGATTATTTTCCCACACCTCACACAGATCAGATCCTGGCTTTGTCTCTTTGGTTCCTCCAGCACATTCATGCTCTGTAACAGTTTATGTGATCTTGAAAGATTTCCAGTTCTAAGCATAAGTGGGAGTAGTGGAGCTCCTTTTAAAATGACTTGAAGGTTACTCAGTAATCACATACCAGTCATCTGTCTTCCGAAGTTCTAATCAGAAAGCGATGAATAAAAGGCCAGCATTTGATGTTCTTTATTTACCTGAACAAACATTTAAGAAAAGGGTGTAATCCTTCTGAAGTCAAGAGGGCATCAGCTCAAATTAACTATGTGCTTAAGGACTCTGATTCATCAGACTTTCCAGTACTTCATTTGTAAGCCAAACTGCAGAGTGTACCTTTGCTCTGATGTCAGTCTACTAGCATTAGAAAAAGCTGGGGTGGAAATCTTGAAGTGATTAAATGTCAGTGTAATGAATTTCATACACTGAAAGGCAAAAATGCCAAGGAGTCTAAGTTTCAATAAGTGCTCCATAACAGGAGTGAAGGAGGCTGATGACAAATTAATTAAAATATGTGATACTGATGTGAAAAAGAAAATTCTACCAGAACAGCTTGGGTAAGGAAACACTTTTGATTCTATGGTCTGTACAAGTAGAAAGTACAAAGAAAACCAGGACTGATGTATTTCTTGCAGTAAATGGCATTTGAACCCTGTGGGCAGCTGAAAGGTCAAAGCGTACAAAGTCTCTGAATGTATCTTGTTCGTGTATTTTCCCCATCTAAAGCAAGAATTGTTTCATCTGGATCTTTGTCTTGACCTGCTGTTCAATAGGAATGAACAGTGAGGTGCACATGCATATTGAATGCTTAGAATAAATCATACAAATTTTTCTGCTCCTAACTTACTTCATTACGAGGCAGAATCGATCAGCTACAATCGATGGCAGAAAAAATATGAGTCACCGG
>WEKW01001565.1:53792-70500 GCA_013389905.1 Sula dactylatra | reverse complement strand
CACAGCTTATGCAAATTCAGGGATAAATTCTATCACTAACTTTCTCAGTGTGAGATCTTCCCAACCACAAAGCTAATCTTATTCTCATAGAAGTTTTACATCAATATAATTTAACTGAGTACGTACTGCAGTTATTCCTCTTTACTTTTTGAGTGAGAGATTTAAAGTGAGAGGACCAGCTTCTGCTCATACGCAAATATGAATAAATCCAAACTAGAACAAAAGCTAAACTTCAATAAATTAAATCACTGTGGCCCATGACCACTCCTCTGCTCAAACATTAATTAAAAATTTCTAAAAGGATTTGCATTTTACTTTCTTATATTTTTTTCTTTTTAATCTCTGTTCTATTTAAGTCCTTTTACAAAGTCACTAGAAGGGCAGGTCTTTGTAAGGCTTTTGCACTATTTTTACTGACAAAGTTGTGGAGACAATATATTAGGATAGATTGAGTGGAAAAAAAGTGCCAAGTTCTTAAGTGTTTATTTGCTATGTGACTGATTCTGCTCAATATTTCATGAAAATGAAAAAGAGAATGACTAATAACACTATCAGCTGCTCACAGTGTATTAAGGATATACCTCAATAACTGCTCCTTTAACTGTTCTATTTCCCCCTCCTTTATTCAACTAGGAGTATGATTATCTGACAGTTGGTCAATATCTTCCACAAAATAGACACCTCTGTGACTGAAGGCTGGCAAAGGAATAAGACACTGAACAACATGCAGAAATCTTAGAATGAAAACTCTCCACCCCTGCTGATCTGCTTGTGTGCTTTAAGAACAGTTTCCCATCATTACAAGAGTAATTGATACTGTTATATTGCAAATCATGCCTGTCATCACTACCTTTTATATTATTATAAATTCTCTGTTGATCNGAATTATGGCTGGTCTCCAGAGTAACACTGGCAGCATTCCAACAAATTAAGCTTTCCTAGTCCCCATCCTTCATTCACTTTTTCATAAAATCTGTCTGGTAAATACCCTATAACCTAACTGAGTTTTCCAACTGTTGTAAATATTTTACTGTAGTAACACGGATCAAAATTCATTAGAATCATGCCATTAGTTACAGCATTTAAGTTTAGAGAACCACGTTTTTCATTTCAAAAACTGAGCAACACTCAATCTCAAAACACCTGAAGTACAGAAGTCACATCAAAATAAGCAGATGGAAACCAAAGTTTCTATCAGCTGCTTTATGGCTTTGAAATATCTGTATTTCATCTGTAAGTATAAAGCTACTAGGTAAATCATCTTCTACAGGTCTTATACTAAGAAAACACCTCAACAATTTAGATTGCGAATGCCTTCCCTTATAATTCCTTCCCCATTTTTTAAATCAAACCAACAAATAAGGAAGCAAAAGACCCGCTGCAATTTACTGGGGGTTGACATAATCTGTGTTGAAAAACTGGGAAGAACAGGAGTGAGAAACCAACACCAACTGAGGAGCATCCTTTGTACTCCAAAGATTTTAGTACCTGTCTTAAACATAATATTTTCTTCAGGCATTCTGGAAAATATTTAACAAAGGAAAAATTATCCTTAAATTTCAGACAGTGAGCTAAAATCACACAGGGTATGGGTACAGTGATTAGTCTGAAAGTACACAGCAGGTTAGTGAAGGCAGTTTTGTTCAAGGGAAGTATTGAGTAAAACAGGTGCGTACAGAGTTGTGTTTGCACTTTGGGTCATCTTCCTTTGCAGAAATTAAAACTAGGCAGGCAAAACCATGCTTGTAACTGCTAATAATTTACAAATTTCCAATAACTACAGTCCATAACTTGTAATGAGTTGTTGAAGCACAAAAATAATGTTTCCCAGCTCTGCCTCCTTGCTTTTTTGCTAACTCCTGTGTTAGGGGACTGCTGACCAAGTACAAAAGGTCAATGATTTTGCAGTCAGCAGTAACTGAGGTGAGAAGGTGGAGTGAAGAAGGGAAGTTTTTTAGACATCCTTTGTTAATCATCATAACACATTATCCTTGCTCCCTTTTTCATAGCCAGGCTGATATGTTTGAGAGAAAAAGGATAAGCTTTCATACACTCAGTCATTAGACAAGGACATTATTTAGGATTTTTAACGTTTGAGTATCAGTGCTTTGCCACATGGGAAACTGTAAAATGGCAGAGATCTGGTTCAGAAATAGGCATTGTGCAAGGGTAAAGCACTGCTGCAGGGAAACAAAATTCACTGAAAAAACAACCTGACATGACCCAGGAGCACACCCAGAACAAGCTTAAACAAGTTGATGTTTAAGCACGTTGGCAAAAGCTGCTGTTTTAATATTGATGTGCCCTTGACCTGGAGCAATCAGCATGTTCAAAATGTAGTCAGCATGACTTCAGGTTTGAGATTTAAACAGTTTAAATACAATTTGAATAACAGTTTAATCTGCTCTAGATACAACGTACATTAAGAACACAAAGTTAGGCCACAGCACTCTACAATGCCAAAATCTGTTTTATCAGCCTCAGCATTTCTGTTTCTTATCATAGCAGTCACCCTCCATCTAGCTCCAAAGGAACCTTGGAGATTTATCTTTCCTGGGAGCTATGCTGAATGGTCTTTGTTAACCTAGTAGCACACTCTGTTCAGGTTTCTTGAATTAAAAGGGCAAGGGATGCTGCACCATCGATGCATACTGGCAACCCTGTCTGCCTCTCTGGCACAAGGTATCAAGCATTTCTTCTATTGGGTTTAGGAGGGTAGGTTTTTCCCCACATTATGGTGACTCTCTTTCCTTCAAGTTCTCTCTGTGCCTTTTTTACCATGTGCTGATCTCCCTTCTGCATCAGTCTTCAGCTGCCAACATTAAAAGGTATGTCCTGCTGCCGTAGTTCTAGTGTACCTGCAATCAGATGATACTGACAGCCCTTGGCATTTTGAACCAAATTTGTCCCTGTTACCGTCACCACCTCTAAGGCCACAGTCATAACCTGAGCCAAGTTACCAAAGATCTACTATTTAAAAAGTGTACATGAACCCAGCTAATTTTAGTTGAAACAGGTACACAAGTACTTATACTAACTGTTCAACCAGCAGCACAGAATAATCTCTGACAGACAAGCACGTTCATCAAAGTAACTCCTCCTGGCACAACTGATATGTTTAATCATTTGTCCCAAAACACAGATTAACTCCTCCAGTAGATCACAACACAAAACTGAGCAGCTAATGAGAGATACACATACTTCCAATAAAAATGTGATTATTATCTATTTCCTTTGCAGTACTATGACTTCTTCCATTCTGACCCATCAGATCCCAAGGTCAGTAATTCAGCATTTCTGGAGCAGCACTAAGAAAGGAATCCAGCTATTTAGTCTCCATTCTGCCATTCTTACCCACTGTTCATATTTTCTCATTTTTTGTGAGGGTCTGTTTACAAAGAGGGAGGCTATAAAAGCTCAGTGAGAGGTAGAATCCAGCCTTCCAACTAGATTTACAGAATACTGTATTCAAACAGTGTCAGATCAGTTGGAAAACCAAATACAAAACAAATGTTATTGAATACATTATCATCTGTTGAATAATGTATTTAAATAGTATCCAGACAGAGGTAATGATTGTTTATGTATGAAAAGAGAGGAGGGAGAAAAGCAGGTGAACTAAGAGATGGATTTGAAATAGACAAACCTTGAACCGGTTCCTTGCAAGTCTGCCGATACTGAAAAAGCAGCCTGGGATTTCAGCAGAAGAGCAAAAAGATAGGTCTTCTCTTTGCAATAACTACGTATCAGCAATGGGGAGGTAAATTTCCAATTCTTAAAGGTACCTTGAGGCTCCAGTCATCACTTCATCATTTCCTGTGCAGAAGGAAAGGAGAACAGGTGTCAGGATTATGTGGCTGAGGTGAAGTCCTTCGGCTGGCTGAGAAGGGACTGCACAGGACAGGACCATGCAGCAGCCAAGCTGAGGGCAGCTCCCTTTTGCAGCTGTGATGGTGTCAGTTGTATATGAAACCACAACCACAGCCTGACACAATCACCAGCCTCCTGGAGGCCGTGGCATAACTTACCAGAGACCAACCGTATGGAAATCTCTGTCAAGGGTTGTGGAGTGGTGTTTACTGCTGCTGTGCCTTCAGGCAAATGAATTTGGTGCTTCCATACATAGCTACACTGATCAAAGGGTTTAAACATTCACGTGCTGAACTTAACTGTGTTTTCACTAAACAAGCATTCTGTGATGATTCAGTAGGAGTCACCAGTTTTCCGCCCTCTGCTTTTTCCAGAAAACTTATTTTTAATCCCTGAAGTTCCAGGGAAGATCCATTCCCATAGAAGAAATCAAAATCCTAAACACTGATAAAACTGCCTTTTCCTTCTCCCATCTAAGGCAGTTAGAAGATGTTATCACCAGCACAATTTCTATGTAGCATAGTTAGATGATGGGTAGCTTGGTGATGTTTGCGTATTTGTTGACATCCTACTCCACCCTGCACGGTTCTTGCAGACTGCATTCTTTAGGATGTTGGTATTAGCAAGAGACGTTGCATGCCAAAGCCTCATTTCCCTTGTTTCTCACTGTATTGACGGTGATAAGTCCCTGTCAGATTAATTCCTTCCTTCTTTCCCCTTTTCCTTTTCCTTTTTTTTTTTTGTCAGAATGTCTTTTATAAGTACAATCAAATAGTTTTCAGGGTTGAATCAATGCCTAAACTAGATGTGTTTTCCTCCAGAGAACTGGAATAAATAGTTATTTACACTTCAGCTCTCTAATGGGCCGTTTTAAAGAATGCCTTCTTATTTTAGTGTTGAGTTGAACAAGAGACTAAGACAGCTTCATGGTTTAGACAACAGTTTTTTCAAAGCAAATTTGGATCACTTATTTCTTCTGGAATTGCAAAAATCACAGTACCATGCAGAACTCACCTGAGGTATCACTTATTTCAATTCAGTTTTATAAAGCAAAAATGAAATATCAATTTGTACTCATATTGCATTTCATATCTAAGTTGTAAGTAAGCAAATAAATGAACATGAATTGAATTCACTTTTTTTTTTCTTAACATATAGTCTGCAAGTTTATCTCATTCTAATAGCACATTCATTCACATCAATAACAAAGTCACTTGGATTTTTAGAATTCACGCTTTTCCCAGGACATCTTTGTAGAAGACAAGGTATGTAAAATCCCAGCCCAGAGAGCATCCCAGAGGTCAATGGGATTTTTCTTATTAATGTTTAATCTGATCCTTTTTTTAAAAAAAGGGGAAAGCTTAATTCTTATCTGTACCAAATATATTAAGACTACAACTAAGAACAACTTCAAGACATTGGGATTGTCTGAAAATTGGGGTTTCTTTTAGATAGATAAGATTCCCTGATATAGTGCTTGGAGGACTAATCCACTTGCCGTCCTGTCCTTCAGCAAAACTGAACACTATAATCATTCTTATTCTAAAATTTCTTATTATGCCATTCCCCCTGCTTTCACCATCAGGCTGCAAATAAACATTGACCAGCTAAATGATCTGGCTTTGGCTTACCTTCACTGTTTCCATCACTCTGCTAAACATACATGTATATAAACTTTTTCTGCCTTCTTGACTTGCTATGTAACCAAACATTCAATGAGTTATTATGCTTGGAAAGCTAATGTAGGATAACCCTTGAATTTTCTTAGGGGTTAAGCTTGTTGCTCACATGAAAAATTATGTATAATTCTCAAATACTTCTACATAATAGAATCTGGCAGTAACTTTTGCAAAATCCTTGAAGGAAACTTGCTGAAGACCCAGGTAAAAGCTTGCTAAAATGTTTTGGCTATATAAAACTCTGACAGAGAGCCGTAAAATTGAGTGAGATGAAAAGGGACACCAAAAGCGACAAATAATTCCCATTTCCGGTGAAAACTATGGTTGCTGTCCACCAAAAAAAGGAATCACAAATCCACCATGAGAGCTGAAATTCATATCTGGCTGATACAAAAAGCCTGATGGGATGGGTAAGAAAGAGGAAGTATTCTGTGGTTGAAAGGAGGAAACAGTATGAGGGAAAGATGTACCATGGACAGGAAAAGGTATTGACATGCTTCTGTCCCGTAATATATGTTATCACACAATCATTTAAAGATTTCTTTTAATCCCCTACAGATTCCACAAAGCTAGCAGAGATGTATCCTCAGTTTGAGCTCCAAGAAAAATCAAAGTTTTTTAAGGAGCTTTCAGACTCACTTTTACATCCAAGAATTTTCTTCTTGCATGGATCGTCCACAGCAGAGATAACTGGTGTTTGTAAAATTGGATAGCTTGTCAGAAGAGCACTCAGTCTTCACATCATTTTGGAATGGATTTATTTACTTGCAGACCTTGGAAATATATATCAGCTTGAAAATGTTATTTTTGTTTGGCCAGGCTCACTCAGGTTACATGCAACATGGGTATACAGAAATAAAGCTTTATACTAGTATCCTGATTTCTGGAATCAGATTTTACTTTTTTTGCTCCCACTGGAAAGACTCCAAAGTAAATATCCATTCTATCTGCAATGCTTATTCAAAATGTGATGACTGTTGCTTTGCAAACTATCCCACTGGAACCCTCTAGGACATCTGGCCATCAGGTGACTCTGTATGGATACTCATTATTGTAATCTAAATTTAAAATCATCTGGCATTACCACTTTGCTACAAATTTCCTACTTCAGTTGTATCATATAGTTATAGAATAATTTAAGCTGGATCTTTGGAGGTCATGTAATCCAACCTACAAACACACACACACACACACACACTATCAAAGTAGTGCCAACTCCAAAGTCAGGTTAGGTCGATCAGGAGCTTGTCCAGCTGAACTTGGAATATCTCCAAGGATGGAGATTCCACCACCTCTCAGGTCAATCTGTTTCAGTGTTTGACCGCCTTCATTTCTTTACATCTAATAAGAACTTCCTGAGCTGAAACTTTTATCCTTTGGTTCTCAACCTTTTGTTGCTCAGGTCAGTAAAAAGTCTGGTTTCATCTTCACTATAAACCCCCAATAGGCACTTGAAGACAGAAAGTAGACCATATCCTTTGCCTACTCTTCTGCAGGTAGAAAAAAATACATCGTGTGATTTGAAGAAAGACATCACTGAACAAGGAATACAAGCAGATACCCTTGATCCTCATCATATGACTTACCGGAAACAAATGGTTTGATATCAGCTTACTAAATAATTACTAAAATGTGGGGGGAAAACCAGTCTTGCATTTGTATCAGCTCTGCGGTTTATTTTGCCTCTTTTAGTCTGAAGTGCAATTTACCTGAGCTGGTTTTGACTTCCTTAATTTTGAAAGGAATATATGCTGCTGGTGGTGAGAGCCACTGAGGGTGGTCATGTTCCACTTGCATTAAAGAGTGTGCCAGTTCATCCTCATGTCTAATGAGGAAGACTGAATCACCAAACCAATAAAATATTCACAGAACACCACTAACTTATAATGAAGTCTGGTTCCCAGTGTAGAAACCAGCAAATTAGAATATACAGTGAAACCAAGGTTTTTTGATTTTTTTTTTTAACTGAAACCACAAAGATATATAAAACATTATTCTTCCACATTTATTTTCTTTTATCTGTACAGAATTGCATGCCTTAACAAAAGTGAAAAGTGGTGTATGCGATTTGATGATTAAGAGCTTGCTTCATTAGATGAGATATTATCCTAGGCCTTGCATTTGTAACCAAGATTACAAAAAGACATGCAAGGAAAATAAATTCTGAGAACTTCATGTTTTCAGTGATTAAATACTAAACTACATCCTTCACGATAGATTAATACTTTTTAATCAAACATTCCTGAAATCAGAATTTTTACTCTTAGATAGGATGATGTTTATAATATAATGTTTCGTATCCAGGGCAATCACAACAACACTGTACTTTTTTATCCATAACTAACTTTGTCTTAAAAACCAGCATGATAAAGAAGAGAAAAATCAAAAGGGAATTCATGCAGTGGTATACAATAAGTTCAAAATATCTCATTTCATATATTTATTTCAGTCCTCAATCAATCACTTGCTCTGGAAAAATTCTGACTTTCTGATGAAAGCATAAGCTTTAGAGAATGGTTGAACTTCACAAAAAGCTGTGTGAGGCTGTTAGAAAAAACACTATTATGTATTTTGAGATAGGGAATATGTGCTTGAGAAATCTTGTAATAAGAAGTATTTTTTATCTTAGCTTTCTTTTTTTAACTACCAATGGAATTTTTTTAAGTCTGACCCTGCCTGTTATTCACCATAAAGAAAAAAAAATCCTCTGTAAACAGTCATCATGGTTTAACCCCAGCCAGCAACTAAGCACCACACAGCTGCTCGCTCACTTCCTCCCTCTGCCCCAGTGGGATGAGGGAGAGAATCAGAAGAGTAAAAGTGAGAAAACTTGTAGGTTGAGATAAAGGCAGTTTAATAAGTAAAGCAAAAGCCGCGCACACAGGAAAGCAAAACAAGGAATTCATTCGCTACTTGCTATCGGCAGGCAGGTGTTCAGCCATCTCCAGGAAAGCAGGGCTCCATCACGTGTAACGGTTACTTGGGAAGACAAACACCATCACTCCAAACATCCCCCACTTCCTCCTTCTTCCCCCAGCTTTATATGCTCAGCACGGCATCATATGGTATGGAATATCCCTTTGGTCAGCTGGGGTCAGCTGTCCCAGCCGTGTCGCCTCCCAACTCCTTGTGCACCCCCAGCCCACTCGCTGGTGGGTTGGGGTGAGGAGCAGAAAAGGCCTTGACTCTGTGTAAGCACTGCTCAGAAATAACGAAAACCTCCCTGTATTATCAACATTATTCTCATCCTAAATCCAAAATACAGCACTATGCCAGCTACTAGGAAGGAAATTAACCCTATCCCAGCCGAAATCAGGACAATATTGTTGGAAAATATTGATACCGCTAAAACAGAATACAGTGAAATTTCACCTATACACATAAATAGCTTGAATTGACTTTTTTAGAAGAGCCACTAAAGCGTAAATTGGAGCTTATGGTAAATTGAATTATACATACAAGGGCAGAAGAAACATATACTTGGAGAAAGAAAAATACCCAATAAGAAAATGCATTTTGCTTGTATGTCCCTTTAAGCAATGTGCTGCATCTTAGTTTTCTTGTGGTTGTCACTTCCTTCTACGCAAGAAACGTGAGTCTAGTGAAATAATCTGTTATTTGGGTAGCAGAAATGTTTCTTTTCCACACATCACAGAAAAAACTACTGAAGGAGAACAAAAACTGTCTGAATGAAGGAATAAATATAGTAGTTTGCTTATACACTTTTCATCTGCCAGTAGTGTTTTTAGTTAAGTCACTTGGGACTTAATTAAAGTTAAATTAGTTCTATTCATCAGACTGAATAGAAGTCCTTAATACTGATGTTTGGCTACACTGTACTATTAAAAAGGAGTTTTATCAATCCCAAAGAAACATTATGAGGACCCAGGCTATGGATCTGAATGTATAATTTTGGCATTGCATGTATCTTGCAAGCTGGATTGCAAGTCAATGTAGGAACTCAAATTCCGTGTAAATAAGATTCTCCCTTCCCCCACTTCTACTACTTCCACCATTAGATGGAGGATAAGTATCACCACATGATTATACTTTCTTTGTGTACGTCTTCAGAAAGCTATAACTCATCACCACATGGGTTATAGCTTTCTGAAGATGTACACAAAGAAAGTATAAACAGTTAAGAAAACACTATTTTACTGCTTTTAATTACAAAGTGATGCAAAAACATCAACATGTATTTAGCACACCTTTGGCCAAGCAGGGCTTCATACAGTTTCTCCTGGCCCTGTAACCTGGGATTTATCTACTATATATCTTTCTGCCTACAATATAAGACAGGGTTCCTGTTGGGACATCAAAAATTGGAGGAAGTATTAGAGCTGTATGTTCTAAAATATCTTTAATTAGGGTAAAACACCCTGAAGGAGTCTAAAACTCCCACTTTTGTTGAGGGAAGATGAAGGATAGAGATTGTGAGGGGGTTGGTACCCCAAGTAGTCTGATTAAAATATTGGAATCTGATCAAAATTTTAATACAAAATGCCAGATCAAAGCAATACACTGGTCTGAGATTCCGCCTTTCCTTGTGAATCTTAGCGCCTGCAATGGGACACATGGCACATTGACTACAACAAATTTTGTTAGATTTATTCAACTGGATAGTCACTTAGATTTCACAGGGTATCCACATATTTGCATAGATAAAAAGAGATAATGAGTTAACACACCTTTAGTAGACAAAATAAAGCATTTTCCCCCTCTCCCAAGCTCAATGCAGAAACTAGAATAAAAGCAGCTTCAGCCTTTTACAAATGTTTATATTTACATGACAAATTATAGCAAACATTGTTCTGAAAAAAGGTTTTTAAGAACTCCCTTACAAATCTGCTTTTTATACCTTATCTGCAAAGCTATTTTTTCATTTCAAGCATTTAACTATCCTAACAGATCAGATTCTTTCTGGCTACACTACTCATTCATTTAGTTTCCAACCAAAGAGCAACATTTACCCTGTTATTGTGGTTTTCCAGCTTACTTTTGCACTTTCCTACAAACAAAAATAATTTTCGTAAGCAAACCAAGTGTTCTAACAATAAAAAATATTTCTGCTTTTCTTTTGATTTACAAAGAGAATCTGAATAGGCAGGTAAATTTATATCTCAACATGCATAATTAAGTAAAGGTCTCTCTTCCTCTTGCACTTTTACAGCACTAAAATTCCCAATATTTTGGGAATAATTGAGGATAATTATGAAGATAATTGAAGATCTGGGGATAACTGAAGATACCTAAAGCTGGGTTTTATCAAGTAAGCTACATTCAGAAGGTTATTTAGCTACCATATGGAAGTGCATCCACTTCATTCCCATATTAAACAAAATAAAACAAAATAGCCCCTATCTTTGTTAAGGCTTTTCGACTGGTAGGAGTGACGATTCCCTAGACACAACTAAGATTTAGTTCAAAACTTATATAAAAGAAAGTGTGAGACAATCCTTCTCCAAGATGAGTGTTCACATTCTCAGGCCAGTCTCCCCATCAGATGTGCCAAAGAAATAATTCGGAAAGCTAACTCTGTGAACTGGAACAATGAAATTATCTTAGACTGAAACAAGTGGTTTGATTGGTTAGTTTTCTTAACCTCTACCATTTCCATAACTTGGTTTGAAATACAAACTCAGAAGTACTTGTATCAGCAGAAGACAAAATACAGCATGACAGCAGAATGAATAGCAAGTGGGGTGCACATGCTGCCTTTTCCTCCAGAGTACATATAAAGTTCAGCTACATTTTAGGTGTGTGTAAACCTTTGATCAGCAGGCTTACCCCATCAAAGGACAAAAAGTTTTCTCCTGGGAACCACTGTCTTCTAAACTGACATAGGCACTCTATAGTTCTGCTGTCAGCCATGCTTGTGCTGTCAACCATGCTCAAGCTTAACATAGTTACATGTTAACAGGATCCTTTAGGTTACAATAACAGAATAACAACAGAATGGTAGGGGTTGGAAGGGACTTCTGGAGATCATCTCGTCCAACCCCCCTGCTTGAGCAGGTACACCTAGAGCAGGGTGCATAGGACTGCATCCAGGCAAGTTTTGAATATTTCCAGGGAAGGAGACTCCACAACCTCTCTGGGCAGCCTGTTCCAGTGCTCTGTCACCCTCACAGTAAAGAAGTTCTTCCTCATGTTTAGGTGGAACTTCCTGTGTTCCAATTTGTGCCCATTGCCCTTTGTCCTCTCATTGGGCACCACTGACATCCGGTCCCATCCTCTTGACACCCACCCTTTAGATATTTATAAGTATTGATAAGATCCCCCCTCAGTCTTCTCTTCTCCAGGCTGAACAAACCCAGGTCTCTCAGCCTTTCCTCATAAGAGAGATGCTCCTGTCCCCTGATCATCTTGGTAGGTCTCCGCTGGACTCTCTCCAGTAGTTCCCTGTCTTTATTGAACTGGGGAGCCCAGAACTGGACACAGTACTGCAGGTATAGCCTCACTAGGGCAGAGCAGAGCAGGAGTATAATCTCCCTCGACCTACTGGCCACACTCCTTTTAATGCACCCCAGGACACCATTGACCTTCTTGGCCACAAGGGCACAGTGCTGGCTCATGGTCACCTTGCTGTCCACCAGCACTCCCAGGTCCTTCTCAGCGGAGCTGCTTTCCAGCAGGTCAGCCCCCAACCTGTACTGGTGCATGGGGTTGTTCCTCCCCAGGTGCAGGACCTTACACTTGCTTTCGTTGAATTCCATGAGGTTCCCCTCGGCCCAGCTCTCCAGCCTGTCCAGTCTCGCTGAATGGCAGCACAGCCTGCTGGTGTATCAGCCACTCCTCCCAGTTTGGTATCACCAGCAAACTTGCTGAGGGTACACTCTGCCCCTTCATCCAGGTCATTGATGAGTATCTTGAACAGGACCGGACCCAGCACAGACCCCTGGGGAACACCTCTAGTTACGGGCCTCCAACCAGACTCTGACCTGTTGATCACAACCCTCTGAGCTCTGCTGTTCACCCAGTTCTCTATCCACCTCACTGTCTGCTCATCTAACCCACACTTCCTAAGCTTACCTATGAGGATGTTATGGGAGACAGTGTCAAAAGCCTTGCTGAAGTTGAGATAAACAACATCCATGGCTCTCCCTTCATCTACCCAGCCAGTCATGCCATCATAGAAGGTTGGGCAAGCATGACCTCCCCTTGGTGAATCCATGTTGACTACTTCTGATAACTTTCTGTTCCTCTACATGCCTGGAGATGACCTCCAGAATGAACTATTCCATGACATTTCCAGGGATGGAGGTGAGACTGACTGCTTATAGTTTACCGTGTCCTCCTTCTTGCCCTTTTTGAAGGCTGGAGTGACATTGGCTGCCCTCCAGTCCTTGAGCACCTCTCCTGTCCTCCAGGTCCTTTCAAAGACAATGGACAGTGGCTTAGTGACAGCATCTGCCAGCTCCCTCAGCACTCGTGGGTGCATCCCGTTGGGGCCCACGGATTTGTGAGGATCCACTTTGCCTACATGATCTCTAACCCAATCCTCCTCAACCAAGGGGAAGTCTTCCTTTCTCCAGATTTTCTCTCTCACCTCTGGGGGCTGGGATGCCTGAGGGCCAGCCTCAGCAGTAAAGACTGAAGCAAAGAAGGCATTCAGTAACTCTGCCTTCTCTGCATCCTCTGTCACCAGGGCACCCACCTCGTTCAGCAGCAGGCACACAGTTTCTCCAGTCGTTCTTTTACTACTGATGTATTTGAAGAAGCCCTTCTTGTTATCCTTGACATCCTTTGCCAGATTTAATTCAAAGTGGGCCTTGGCCTTCCTCGTTGCATCTCTGCATACACTGACAACATTCCTATATTCCTCTCAAGTGGCTAGTCCCTTTTTCTGGTCTCTCTTTCTTCCAATTCTTCCACAAGCCTTCCAATTCTTCCACAAGACTTCCAATTCTTCCACAAGCCTTCCAATTCTTCCACAATTTTGACACCTAGTTTGACAGAGACTTAAAAAAAAAAAAAAAAAAAAAAAGAAAAAGATGAACAAAGATAATTTGCAAGCCAAAGAATCATGAAATGTTTTGACTCTAAGACTGTATTTTCAGTTTGGTACAATATAATGGATCCATATGTGAAAATGAAAAATGTGGAGAAACAAAAGTTAGGTTAATAGACTATCAAGGACTATGTTTGAAATTACGTGCTCTAGTTTAACTCCATAATTCAACAACCAACATTTTCATTAGGGAAATAAAACAAAACTCTTGCAAACAGAAAGAAAACAATCCACCTTCAATAGTAAAAACTTTTCTCTGCAACATGAATTTGTGCTATAGCATTTAATTTCTATACAGGTAAAATGGAATAAGTAATAAAGCAATCTAGAGAATATAAATGTGGTATTAAAGACTGAAAATGAAATCTCTTTGTGTGTTGGCCCAGTGGAACGGCTATATTTTTTATTCTTTTCACTGAATAACAGAGAAAACTAGAAAAAAACTGTTTTTATTTAATTTTGGGGGCAACTAAATAAGGGAAACATAACTTGTGTGACTGCAGGCTGCTCGTTACTGTCTGGCAGAGTATATTTTAATATTTAGGTCAGATTACTTATAAGTTCAACTTTAGATTTCATTGTCACAGAGGAAATTGTAACTCAATTAATGGAAGAAACACCTTCTGTGTCCAGCCAGTTTCCATTTTTTAATAGCTCAATGTCTAGACAGCAGCATTGTTTTGGCTTTCACTGAGAAATAAAATGATCCAGCCATTCAAATTTAGACTGTATCCCAAAACTTCCAAATAAAGACATACATTAATTTATATCCCATTCCCTCATACAACAGTGGCAGTAGGGGCTTTTTGTAAAAGATCTTGTAGGTTCCCACTGTAGGAACCCATTACTCAATCTTTCAAAAACCAGCCTGAACAAAGCTCCAGAGTGCACAACGTAAGAGGAAATGAAGTTCCATTCAAAAAGGAATAGACAAGATCACCCAAAAATGAATATATCCCTCTGTCTGGTCCTGATCCAATAGAACACCTCAACCTGAACCAATGAAGACATTTAAATAGATGTTGGAATTAAATTCTGTTCATCAGATTCACATGAAAGGTATATGAATACTGCAAATCAACATCAGTATGCAGAGGTTCCAAAGGTTTTGTAGAACTGCAGTACAATTTTACTCTTTGAAAATAACTAGTATAAAATATAGGTTATTCTGAAAAACTTTGAATGGTTTTTAATTTTTATCGCCTTAGGCAGAAAATGTATTTTTTTAGATAGCACCAAGTGAGTTTGGGATGGGTTGTAGGGGGAAGCTAGGAGAAGGCAGCTGAGAGAAAGTGACTAAGCATAATAAAAGTATTTTTAAAGGTCAGTTAAAATAAAATCTACATTAAAGTTACAGCAAAATGTTCTCCAGCTTATCTGGTTACTGGAGCCTTCCAATGATTTTGTACCAAATGACAAGATCTTTGCAATAACTCAACACAGGAACACAACTGTTAAAATCTTCTGAGAAATGCCTTAGTTCTCAGGGTAATCTTAAAGAGCTCACAAGTTATTGTGCACTTCATGCATTGTGAGTAGACACAAATGAACATCACCATTAGACCTGTTTCCTGAGTAGATGAATGTGCAAACACTGCTGGTGAGATTACTTTATGCACATAAATTTAACATCCATTTTCCTTTCATCACCATGCACATGACTTTGAAACTCACTTTTTGCAAACTGCCATGCCAATAAAACTCGTCAAATAAATGTACATGGAAAGTGAACAAAAAGGGAACACACAGAAAAATTATATAATTTAAAAATATGAATGGTCATCCACCTCTGCTGCTTACCAGAAAAATTTAATGATCCATGTTCTCTCAGAATTCATGCCCTTACAGGAAAACTTGACAAATCTTCAGTGGGCTATTCATTGGTCCTAAAAATGGTGCTGTATTATGTACATTGTAAAATGTATACATTAATGCAGCTAGTTTAAACCTCCATCAGGTTTAATGCTCTTAACACCATTCTTCTAGTACAGAGACACAGTTTATTTTTTTCTTCTCTACAGTTTTCATTGGCAGTTTATATTCCTCAAGCACCTTTTAAACTTGATATCACACTACTCCTCAGAAAATCTATAATGTTCTTTACTGTGTCATTGCAATTGATGTGCATACATACTGTATATAGCCAGCATTAAATTTCTGCATCTAAGATTTTCTCAAAGAATCTGTATATTTCTCAATAGACATATTTAGGTCCCAATTTTTTCACATCCAAGACTATAGGCTCTGGAGTATACTATATGAAATTTTATACCTATTTTGTATGTAGAAGCACGAAATGCATATTTATGGATATAGCAGAGAGTTTCACTCTCTCTACTCATGAATATAATGCACACACATCCAGAAATTAATATGCAAATGCTGGCTCCTTTGATGCTGATGGCAGAATTCCTATCGACTCTCACAAGGCCTAGTTCTCACCTGTAATTACTGAACAGTAGACTATGCTTCTATTAGTTCAAATTATGAAAACTCTAAGGAGACACCTAAATCTTAAACAACTTGTTATTTTTGAGGAGCCTGTGACTTCTTTCTGACTGCAAATTCGAAAAGTTCTCTTTTTATAGCCCTGTTAAAAAGTCTCTAGAGCCTAAGTGTATTTGGAGCTCAGCATTCTTTTGGCTCCCAGTAAATAAAAATCTACCCATTAAGTTGCTAATCAATATTCAGGGTAACTTGAAAAGATAGCCAACCTCTAATATGTCCCAAAGAGCAAGTATTTACCTGGACTGTCTTTTCTGAGTCCTAATGTTATACATGTGTTATTCCACTGGTAGTAGAGGAGTATTGAAAGATTAATGTATGCATAAGCCACATTAGATTTGCAATGTTCCTGTAGAGATGTATTCTGCTTCTTTGATTCCCAAGTAAGCAGCCACACCAACAAAACAAATCCTGATATCATTCACAAAAAAGTTTGAAACCAGAGTTAAATACGTGCCATAGTTCTGACTTTTTTGTTCATTCATTTCCATAGAGTAATGGCTGACACTAAGCTTAGACCACTGATTTCAGCTCCATGTTACAATCCTTCTACACTTTGGGGACATTCGAGAGGTATGGGCTTCTTCCTTACACTGAATAATATTGTCTTTGGGGCAATATTAGCAGCATGTTTTCCTGTCCC
>WEKW01001565.1:18698-53758 GCA_013389905.1 Sula dactylatra | reverse complement strand
AGTTCCTGTGTAGCCCATTACTTTCATCTTCAGTGCCTCTGGTTTTGTACTTTTTATAGTGCCAGACCTTGCTCTGAAATGACAGTCGCCTGAAGTCAAATGTAAATGCCTACATACCTCATTCACAGTTAGAGAGAGGTTTTTTGCTGGATATTCCACTTGTATTATACTATTTCTTCAGTTCTTCAAATTCACTTTCTTCAGCTCTTCATTGATCCTTGACCCACAGTACGCTTACCTAGATAACAATTTTTACTTCCACTTCTGAAAATATTCCTGAAAGAGGGTAAGTATTTGAAAAGCATTACTGAACAGTCACCTAATCTTATTATTTTATCAGACTTGTGGGGATTAATCTGATTCTGTGCTGTATCTTTTTTTTTTTTTGAGAATGTGAAAGTCATTCCTGCACAAATGCTGTACTACAAACATAATCTAGATATAAGACAGAAGACCATGTATCAGAGAGAGTCATGTCTTTACTTGGTCTTATTTACACCTACAAATAATATCCTGGAGTCTAAAAACATCCAGGTAAATGTTATGCCTCCCTTTCTGTCCCTCCATTATTTGAGTTAACATGAAACCTAATGATGACATTAACTATATTCATTAAAGATTCTATGGAATGAGAAGAAGGAGCTGCTTTGAAACACATGAATGCAGGTAAAAAAGAAAACAAAACAGAAGAGAAACATAAAGCTGAGAGACAGGGAAAGGGAAACTAAAAAAATAATGCAGAAACTTTCTCAACAGTATACTTTCCATTCTCATGTCATTGAACGTGACAAATAATGACACCATTTAGTCATCATGTAAAACCTGCTTTCCTTACCTTCATCTCCCTGCATCCCACTGGTATTAATGCAAAACCCAATGCTGAATGAATCAAACTAGGCTTTGGCTTTAATGGTCCACTGATCTTAAAAATATTTGTTGCCTTCTGCATATACAAAGAGATTACTTTAGATTTAGCTAATAGCTAAAGTGCTGTTCCACTTACTTTGGTCAATATCTTTCTTCCACTGCTGTCCCATTTCTCCTTTCTTCTCTATTACCGACCTTCATTGAGAGGTCAGCCTCTTCCTTGTCACTCCTTTGGAATTCTGCAGGTTGTCCTCCCCAGTGTCAGCAAATCCAACAGATTCCCAAAGCCTCAGGATCCTCTGCTCCTCTCTACTCTAGTACATATCGAATCATTGTTTTTCTACTTCTATGAAGACTCTGCAACTTTCACATGACATTTTCTTCTAAAGGCAATGTTTTTGAGATTTGTTCATTATATTCAATTTTTTACATTTTTTTTTTTATCTTCATACAGTTATTATAAATATTTAGTAAATGTTCTAGAGCATGTATCAGGGAGAGACACCGCTAACCTACCTTACTTTTACCTCCATCTATTTCTGTTAAATAAATTCCAAAATGTCCTTTGAAATATTTCCATTTTTCTTACCTTATTACAAGACAATTGTATATATGATGACAGGTGCAATTTCTCTAATTTAGACAGGAAGGAGCTTTGATCAGAATTCCAGATTTGCCTAGCTGTTGGACATACAGAACTCCAAATGTTATTTAATTAGACAGCATAGGACAACCCCCTCACAAACATACAACTGATATCTTTTTAATTTCTACCTTCCTTGAACCTACAGTAGCTGTATGTCACTACAACTAAAGACTGGACCAGAGCCTTTTCTGCTGTTTCCTTTGTGCATTTAATATTAGCATTAAGAAACTGCAAAGCAGCCAGGCATATTTAGGGTAAAGATAGCACTTAACTTTTTTTTTTTCATTTTGCCTGCATAATATATTTTTACCAAGCTATCATAAAAGATGACTTCACCAGGAAAAGAATAAAGTTGAAAAAAACTCTGATTATCAGCATGTCTAAATTTAAGAAACTTCAAACAGAGGATTTTAATTCACATACCTAAAATTATAGCGGCTATTTTCAAATGTTCAAATTCATTTCCCTGTGGGCTAGATGTCCTGTCCCACATGCATTCAGGAAAATTTTCCAAGTTCTGAGAGGATGTCTGGCCTCATCCACTTCAGTGAACACATACCATTCCAACAGGACATAAAGAAATTAATTTCATTTCCAAATTCAGAGCTAAATATAGTCATAAAGCATGTTTGAGAGTGTTGAACTGAAAATTTTGTTATTGAACTGTGTTTATCTCCTATTATAACTTCTTAATCTGCTATTTTTTATCTTCTGAAGTTAACATTTCTTAGTAACCAAGTAGCAAATGCTCATTTCAGCAGAATTTAGCATGCTTTAACAGTAAAAAATTAAGATTTTTACTTCACAATTGTTCAAGTATTTTTCAGTGAATAACTCTAAAATCTGATGCCTGAATTAAATATTCTGAGATTACATCTTAACTGTAGTGTTTACCAACATATTACTACAAACTCCAGGGAAGTTTTATTTTGTTTGCTAGAGATGGAATTTTAGTGATTTTTTTTCCTTTTGAAAAGTAGCTTCCATCGTCCTTACATGTAACATGACTGTACTGTTTTTGGCTGGGGTAGAGTTAATTTCTTCCCAAGTAGCTAATAAGGGACTATGGTTTGGATTTGTGCTGGAAACTGTGTTGATAACACAGGGATGTTTTCAATATTGCTGAGCAGTACTTACGCAGAGTCAAGGCCTTTTCTGCTTCTCACCCCATCCCACCAGCAAGTAGGCTGGAGGTGCACAAGGAGTTGGGAGGGGACACAGCCGGGACAGCTGACCCCAGCTGACCAAAGGGATATTCCATACCATACGATGTCATGCTGAGCAAATAAAAGCTAGAGGAAGAAAAAGGAAGGGAGGAGGGCATTTGGAATTATGGCATATTGTCTTCCCAAGAAACCACTGTGTGTGCTGGAGCCCTGCTTTCCTGGAGATGGCTGAACACCTGCCTGCCGATGGCAAGTAGTGAATTAATTCCTTGTTTTCCTTTGCTTATGTGAATGGCTTTTGCTTTACTTATTAAACTGCCTTTATCTCAACCTACAAGTTTTCTCATTTTTACTCTTCCTATTCTTTCCCCCATCCCACCGGGCAGGAGTGAGCAAGCGTCTGAGTGGGGCTTGGTTGCTGGCTGGGGTTAAACCACGACAATGACCCACAGAGGTCAACTGCTGGGTTTTTTCCTCCATCTTCCCCTCCTTCTTCAGATTATTTCCTAGAGTCTAAACACCCTCCCTTCCAACTATGCTCTCTGCTATTGCTGTGATACTTCTGATAAATCATAAACTGCAAGATCAGTTCTCCTTCTATATCTTCCTCAGTCTTCAGCTCTCTGGATATTACACATCAAGCTAGATAAGAGACAAACAATGTAAAAACAGTATGCTGAGGTGAAGTACAGATTTAAAATGTTTTAAGGGTGCTAACCTAAAATTTAATTTCAGTAAATATCAATACCATGCCTGACATGGTTGGTACAAACATGGCGAAATCACAGTGCTGCTTACTTCAGATCATCCTTGATACGTCTCTTGGAAGAGACACAAGTAAATTCAGTTATTTTGCAGTACTGATTGACTTGGTTTTGAAAATCATCACATGCAGTGACTAAGGATTTGATATTCACCTGTATGAGGCTTAAGGGCGAGTCTTTCAGTAAGAGTCCATGGAAATCAGGTATCCACCACTGCAGTTATTTTAGAAAAAAACTGTATAATGCCAGGGTCATTTTAAACTGCTTCATTCATAAGGTTAAAATCAGTCAAGACTATCAGATCAGTTTAGCAAGGTATTTATTCATCATTCTTCAGTTCAGCAGTTTTTCAGGTTGCATTTAAACGCTCTAACCAATATTTCCATAAACTAATTTCACTTCATGAATGCGCATTTTCTACTAGCAAACAAATATAATTCAGAATACTGACAGCTGTAAACAAATTTTGGTCTCAGTAAGGGATTCTGGTCATATTCTGATGTGTATAGTAACTACTAAACAGATATATTTGATTTATGTTTTTATTTATACCTTGGCAGTAAATAATTCACTTGGGAATACGCCCACTGTTTTCTAAATCTGACTGAACATACCTTATTTAGTAGTAAAATTCTTGGTCAGAGAAGTCAGCTAAATTATCCTATCTCCTTCCCCTTTCATTCTGACTCTTTGGGCGTCTTCACAAAAGACAGTTATTACAGAGATATTCAAGAGAAGGTAAAACCAGAGTACACAAACAAACCTGTGTGACATACTTCACCGGGTTACAGGCTAGATCTTTCCCTAGTGCTTTGAATTTTTCAAGCACATTCTTTCACATTTTAAAAACATGCTCCCTTCACTAGTGAGCAATATTATCAACAGTAACAAGGAAAGAGTGTTCTAATAAACCAAGAAGAACAGGAAAAAGAGAGGTCATGCTCTGAGACATCTATTATTTTAATCAACACCTCAAGTTATACTTGTCTTTCATCACCCTTGCACTTTCTCTTTCCACAGAATGTTACCACTTACTAATGTGATAACCGAAAATGGCCAGCAAACTCCAGGGGGTGAGAATATACAGTTAATATTAACACAGGATTTAAGCAGAACATGGAATAACAGTGATTGCATTAGAACCAGATGGGTGAAGGATTTAGTATATTTATTATTTCTTAGCTATGTGAATTGAATATGAAACAAAATTTTTAATTTCTTTCATTTTCAAAAGATTCTGATAATTTATTAACAGAGGAAGGATTGAGAGAAAAGATTTTTTCCACCACTCTAGATTTTTATTATAATTTTCTACATTTTTCTGAATAGCTGCATATTGATGAAAAAGGAAGAACTTTTACTTTGAAAATGCTAAAATGAAAGATTCATATTTCTCCAAATCTATTCCTTTTTATTCCCTTGAAAGAACTACTGGCCGAATCCCCTCCAAATTTGCAAGTCATTTCTATTAATTCTCAAATGCCATTTTCAGTAAATAAAAAATGCCTGCAAGCAATTAGATTTGAGGCACATGCCATCTTCACAATTGTCAAAGAGCACTTACTGTGATTCTGACTATTCAGAACAAATATAATCTTCAGTTTTTTGTCAATTAGTTCAGAACCCGCAGTTGTATGAAATCCACATTTTCTTAGAACATGCACCTCACAGCTGGCATTCACCTGGATTAATACATTAAAACACAAACTTTTTCTAAACATGGAGAATGCAGAGATTACTTTATACACTAAAAAGCACAGAACATGATAATCCAGGTAAGTTTTTTTTAAAGAAATTAAGTATTCTATATCTCAACACTAATTTTAATTGAATACTTGTGCTGCAGCTGTTCTCAGAACACTGAGTCTAAAATGATAAGTAATATCAGAAACACAGGCAAAACCTTTTTATAGATAAATGGACAATAATATTACAACATTTTCAGTTTCTTACATCTGTATTAACTTCCCACATGTATTTTCATAATGGAAATTCTATTTTATTACTTCTCACCTATTTCAATATCTACATGATTATTTACATGTAGATTTATCTCTGAAATAATTTTGCTACTGTAGTCACTCACCCAGCTCAAAATACACACACATAGACCACCACAACTTTTACATAAATATCTCTAATAACCATTGGAGGTGGGGAGAGGAAGATTTTGACTGAGTCCAAAGATCAGTTTTCGTGAGACTACATTACCACGTGTATTGAAATAATGCTCTTTAAATGAGCTTAACTTAATACAGAATAATATTAAATACAATAATTTAAAGTCTCTATGAAAAAGGGCATTAACGTGCAACTGAAAACAGCTTTTAAATGTCTTCTGTTTTGGTTTGGTTTTTTTTTAAACTACTGTAACTACCAAAAAGTATTAGACCTGTGATACGGTTTTATAAACAGTTTTAAAAGTCAAATACCCTGAAAATCTTACAAGAAGTAAACATTTCTGAACAACCAGATTATATTTCTCTAAGACTATAATCAAATTCAGCTTCCTTCAGTATGATCAAACTATTAGCAGGTGTTAGACGCCTCAGGGAAGTACTATCTGTTTCCTAGCAACTCTCTCCTAAACCTCACTATCTGTAGAGAAGCACATTTACTTACAGAGTAACAGAATTTGGATCTCGGGCAAGGAAATCTGTGGAGGAAATATTGAAATCACCTCTGATTACAGAAAAACAAATATGTTTTGCAATTTTTAACGTCATTTAAACTCACAAATCCCAGGAAGGACATAAATTTGAAGTCACATAGCAAGGTGTAAAGTCAGAATTCTCCAATTCAGAATGGTGTTTATTTCATAAATATGACCATAGTCAGAACCTCGATCAATCTGATTTTAATGCTAAGTTTAAATCTAAACCTCCTCAGGCAGCTGAGTTAAATCACTGCTTCAGTGTAAAAAGTTCAGAGATCTACATAAATGTCCCTTTTCATATTTTCAAGTTCTCCTTGCAGTGGAGACCACATCCTGTTTATTACAAAATTCTTATCCACCAATTTTGCTCTTTTCACAGACCCAGACTAAGACACCGGTAAGCAAATCAACTACCTTGATTGACTCAGCTTCTTCAGTTGAGTCAACTGTACTTGTAAAGTTCAAAGTCAAATCAAAATGAACGAGTAAGCTTCTTCAATTTGCAATATTAATACACTTACTTACTGAGGATGCATGCTTGCTGACATACATTCTGTTCTGCTTCCACATGAATCACGGTGTGCAGGAAACACCATTTCTTCAAACCATGACTCTGCATACATTTCCATTTCCTGTTTCTGCTGGCAAGCAGACAGCTTTAGAGCCATTGTCAGGGATGGACCATGTGGCTGTATAGTACTATCTGCACCGTACAAAAAGATGAAAATATATTGTTGAGTGTTCCCAAACTGCAAAAAGTATACTAACAGCCTGGGTTTTCTTCTCTTTTTTGCCCCAGGGTATTTCTAATTTCAGAAACTTAAGGCCAGATACTATTTGCCACAACTATTTCCTCGGTCTAGCAATGTCAAAATCCCATTTGCAGGATACAGAGCAATCTGGATATTGGTCAACCTGCCTATGCCATTAGGGAGCACATCACAATTCCTGTCAAAGTAGAAGAGGACATGAGCTAGCTGCCAACCAAGCTATGCTGATACTGCACAGTGCATCAATCCCTTCATAACTGCAGTTATCCCAGAAACTAATCAGGTCCATCCCAACAGAAGGAACAGCCACCTTTTAGCCCTCAGAACAGTTTAAGCATTACAACGTACTGTACCCATAACTTTCTTGCTAGAGCACAAAACTACCCCCTACTACAATAAGCTCTCCAGTCCTTTAGCCCCTATACAAAATCAAATAGGCTTCAAATTCAGCATGTGACAACATTTTAGTATGCAAAAGAATTATGTAGAAAATTCCATGCAGCACAATTCAAAACTACTACTACCAAGCTTCATCCCCAAAGTTCCTCAGGTTGTAGAATATCCTATGATGCATTATTTGGCATACTATACAGGCAGAGGCATATGCATAAAGAGAAAATGTAATAGCATATTGTCCCACCAAATATAGAGCATAATAAACTTTGTCAGCAACAATCATAGATGATCTTAACAGTTACACAATTTTACAGCTCCATTAACTTAAAATCATACTAGCTGAAGATTTTTCCTGTAACGCGTATTTGGAATCCACAACAATCCACGTTATTTCTGCTATTTTCTTATTGTAAAGAGTTACAATACATAACAGTAGTAATATCACAATAACTTGGGCTTTGACAAATCATTAATTTTCCTAGACAAAAAGAAAAGAAAACTTACAAAGATATACAAAGTGGTGAACATAGTGAAATTTGGATAAAAAGAACTGAGCAAGTGACACACTTGCTCAAATGCTTCAGTGATGATCTCTGGTGACATGAATCTGATTACAAATTTGATGTTGCTAAAGCAATAGTTCCACTAATACATGAAACCATCATGCAGCCATATGGAGGCCTTTACAGAGGAAGGTGTGGGGCCAAGTAATTTATCAGTATGACCAGCCTGTGCTCCCCCTCACCGATTTCTATCAACAGAATCACTCGAGGTCGTGGCTGATTAAACTACCTTTGCTGTCACCACGAGTTTACTTGAAAATAACTGCAGTTATTGACCTAACATAAGCAAACCAATTACATATATATGTGTAACAATCCTTTGTATTTTACCTACAGTACCATATAATCTCCGTAAAAGGCTGTTCAACAGACAGCACAGCTGAAGACAGCCAGCTCTGTATGGATCTGTCTGCAGTGCCACCCTCTAACCCCTCCTTCTTCTCCTCCTTCACCACATCCCCTTCGCTCCCTCAGTCTCCTGCCTCTTTCACAGGCACTGGGTGCCAGGGCCAGTTCAGAGCATAGCATGCCCTGACCGATCAGGCCACACAGCCGGCCGGCTGGCTGCTGCATCTCTTAGCTGGCTGGCATCGCTGACACCCTGTAATTGACGCTGATATGGATCTCCCTTTTCTATCCAGCCACCAATTTACACAAGCTTGTAGACCTTTCATACCTTTGAGATCTCTACCCTCTGCCAATATGACTGAAGCCAGACAATGAGTTCAAAAAACACTAGTGATAAACTTGACAGCTGCACAGCACATAAGCCTCATTTCTTAAGAAACAAGGCTGACACCTGTGCATTCTGTTTGCAGGAAACAATATAAAATTCTGAACAAAGAAAACAGGACTAGTTACAGAGGTTCCTGAATTTCTAAAGTTTAAGCAAACTAAGAGTTGAACTTAAATTATCAAAAACATTGAATCTATAAACAAGAAGTGCTGGGAACCTAGGTAAGATATGCTGCTTCAGTTGCACAAAACTAATAGATAGAATTAAAGTGAAAAATGAAGCTTAATGTTAACTATTGGAGTAGCAACAGTAACTCCATAATAAAATGAAAGTACATAGAATGAAGGTGTTATCTCCTGTATAATTATGTGTCTGTACTGTATGATCATGGATCCTAACAAATGTGATTATCAGCCACCTGAATGATAGGCATTTCATCAATTCTGCACCAGTCTGGTAAGCACAAGTGCTAGGAGCACCAAAATTAGGAAGATGCAATAAAATGAAATGGACTTAAGAGATTAAATGGTTACCAGAATTACTGAACCTATTATTCAACTTCAGGGCTTTAAACTAAAGTTGCCAGGGGAGGGGAACCTCAATCCATCCCACTCCTACCAGTTTGATGCCAGTGNGGGGGTGGGGGGTGGGGGTGTGTGTGCGCAGCGTAAATGCCTGTATACAAATGCATGTGGCATGGGGAATAAACAAAAGGAGTTAGAGAGGTGCACACACCTGCAGACCTATGATCTTATTGGCATCATGGAGATGTGGTGGGATGGCTTCTATGACTGGAGTGTTGGAATGGAAGGATACAGACTCTTTAGGGCGGACAGGCACGGGAGATGAGGAGGGGGTGTTACCCTCTATATCAGTGACCAGCTGGAGTGCATGGAGCTCCACCTGGGGATGGATGAGGAGCTGACCGAGAGCTTATGGGTCAGGATTAAAGGGAGGGACAGGTGACATTACAGTGGGGGTCTGCTACAGGCCACCTAACCAGGAAGACCAAGCGAATGAGGTGCTCTATAGACAAATAGGAGCAGCCTCAGGTTCACAACCCCTGGTCCTCATAAGGGACTTCAACTACCCCAATATCTGTGGGAGGGACAACACAGCAAGGCATAAGCAATCCAGGAGGTTCCTGGAATGCATTGATGATAACTTCCTTCTCCAAGTGATAGAGGAGCCAATGAGGAGAGGTTGTTCTCACGAACAAGGAAGGGCTGGTGGGGAATGTGAAGCTTAAAAGCAGCCTTGGCTGCAGTGACCATGAAATGGTGGAGTTCAAGATCTTTAGGGCACTGAGGAGGGTGCACAGCAAGCTCACTACCCTAGACTTCAGGAGAGCAGACTTTGGCCTCTTCAGGGATCTGCTTCATAGAGTACCATGGGATAAAGCCCTGGAGGAAAGAAGGGCCTAAAAAAGCTCATTAATATTCAAGGATAACCTCCTCCAAGCTCAGGAGCAATGGATCCCACCAAAAAGGAAGTCAGGCAAAAATGCCAGGAGGCCTGCATGGATGAACAAGGAGCTCCTGAACAAACTCAAACACAAAAAGGAAGCCCACAGAGGGTGGAAGTCAGGACAGGTAGCTGGGAGGAGGAATACAGAGAAATTTTCTGAGCAGCCAGGAATCGGGTTAGGAAAGCTAAAGCCCTGATAGATTTAAATCTGGCCAGGCACATCAAGGGCAACAGGAAAAGCTCCTATAGGTATGTCGGTGATAAAAGGGAGACTAGGGAAAATGTGGGCCCCCTCCAGAAGAAAACAGGAGACCTGTTTACCCAGGATATGGAGAACGCTGAGGTACTCAATGACTATTTTGCCTCAGTCTTCACCAGCAAGTGCTCAAGCCACAGCGCCCAAGTCACAGAAGGTAAAGGCAGGGACTGGGAGAATGACGAGCCGCCCACTGTAGGAGAAGTTCAGGTCTGAGGCTATCGAAGGAACCTGAAGGTGCAGAAGTCCATGGGGCGTGATGAGATGCATCCACAGGTCCTGAGGGAACTGGCGGATGAAGTTGCTAAGCCACCATCCACCATATTTGAGAAGTCGTGGCAGTCTGGTGAACTTTCCACTGACTGGAAAAAGGGAAACATAATCCCCATCTCTAAAAAAGGAAGGCCTAAAGAACTACAGGCCAGTCAGTCTCACCTTTGTATCACAGAGCAGATCCTCTTGGATACTATGCTAAGGTGCATGGAAAAGAAGGAGGTGATTGGTGACAGCCAATAGGGCTTCACTAATGGCAAATTGTGCCTAGCAAATCTGATGGTCTTCTATGACGGGGTTACAGCATTGGTGGATAAGGGAAGAGCAACTGACATCATCTACCTGGACTTGTGCAAACCATTTGACACTCTCCCGCCCAACATGCTGTCTCTGAATTGGAAAGACATGGATTTGATGGATGGACCACTCAGTGGACAAGGAATAGCTGGATAGTTGCACTCAAAGAGTTGCGGTCAAGAGCTCTACGTCCAAGTGGAGACCAGTGATGAGTGGTGTTCCTCAGGGGTTGGTACTGGGACTGGCACTGTTTAACATCTTTGTCAGCAACATGGACAGTGGGATTGAATGCACCCTTAGCAAGTAGTTTGCCAGTGACACCAAGCTGTGTGGTGCGGCCAACACACTGGAGGGAAGGGATGCCATCCAGAGGGACCTTGACAGGCATGAGAGGTGGGCCTGTGCAAACCTCATGAAATTCAACAAGGCCAAGTGCAAGGTCCTACACATGGATCGGGGCAATCCCAAGCACAAATACAGGCTGGGCAGAGAATGGATTGAGAGCAGACCTGAGGAGAAGGACTTGGGCGTGCTGGTTGATGAGAAGCTCAACATGACCCGGCAATGTGCGCTTGCAGCCCAGAAAGCCAACCGTATGCTGGGCTGCATTAAAAGAAGCGTGAACAGAAGGTCGAGGGAGGTGATTCTCCCCCTCTGCTCCACTCTCGTGAGACCCCTCCTGGACCACTGCATTCAGCTCTGGGGCCCCCATCATAAGAAGGACATGGACCTCTTGGAGCGAGTCCAGAGGAGGTCCATAAAGATGATCAGAGGGCTGGAACACCTCTCCTATGAAGCCAGCCCTGATAGAGTTGGGGTTGTTCAGCCTGGAGAAGAGAAGGCTCTGGGGAGACCTTATAGCAGCTTTCCAGTACCTGAAGCGGGCCTAAAGAAAGCTGGAGAGGGACTTTTTACAAGGGCCTGTAGTGACAGGACAAGGGGTAATGGCTTTAAACTGACAGAGGGTAGATTTAGATTAGATAGAAGGAAGAAATTCTTCCTTATGAGGGTGGTGAAGCACTGGAACAGGTTCCCCAGAGAAGTTGTGGATGCCCCCTCCCTGGAAGTGCTCAAGGCCACGTTGGATGGGACTTTGAGCAACCTGGTCTAGTGGAAGGTGTCCCTGCCCAAGGTAGGGGGGTTGGAACCAGATGATCTTAAGGTCCCTTCCAACCCAAACCATTTTATGATTCTATGATTCAACATACAAAATACTACCACAGAGTACTATGCATTGCATTATCTTTCTGTAGCTACAATTCTTTATCCATATTAAAAAGTATTCTGAACTAGGGACATAATAACTGACTTCAGGCTAGAATTTCTGGCTCTAACTACTGTGACCACTTGGTATTAAGATGGCCAAATATAAATATTTACAGGACAAACCAAAATGTAATCTTTCTACCTTGAAATGAGCAGCATGATGTTCAAAATGAAAAAAAAAAACCCCACACAAAAAAAAAAAACACAACCAAAAAACACACAAGCAAACAAAAAAACCAAGAAATTCGAATGTCCATAGAATTATTAAGATTGCTGAATATTTTTACACTCATTTGATGCAGTGCCAAGATGATAATTTCAATGGGGAACTCTACAGCTGCATCTGCCAGTATTTCAGAAAGGAAATGTGTCAGGCAGTAACAGCTTACTCTTTAAGTCTCCCTTTTATATCCCTACACTAATGGTTTAGAGCCTGTTAAGGGCTTCACAAAGGCAGAAGACATTGCTCCCCATCACCGTGATTTCAAACATCAAATTTTTTCATTTTAACTCAAGGAAGTAAACAAGGAAACCTGTTCATCAATATCAAGATCAAAACTCAAGACTCTTCCAGAAGCAGTATTCTAGTCCAAGCCCAGCATCTTCTCATCAGATATCTTAAGTTTATATATATTTCAGACAGAGCCTTTGAGAACAACACAGCTTTCTCACTGCTGACACAATTACTGTTCAGAATTGCCACTAATATACGCACAGTGAGGAAACCATGTGAAGTTTGAAACAACCCTTTATTTTCACGTTTGCATTAACCTTTAAATTACTATTAAAGCACTGTGAAATCCCCTCTGTGGTAAACAGAAGCAGTAGTGCTGTAGTTAAACTCATCTTTTTCAAGTTTTCTGCCTGCAAGCATGATTTGTTTTATTTAGAAGTTTCTGCATTCCCCACTGTTTAACAAGCACCCACAGCTGAACAGCTCTCTCACCTTCTCCTTTATTCCTGCTGTGCAAACTAAGTAAAATACTGAGGGTTATTTTATGTAAAGTATGACCTGGATTTGTTAACTCAGGTAGAGCAAGATCCAAAGCACATACAAACAGTTTTATTTCTCAACAAAACCCCAGTGAAACTGGTGGTGGGGTTTAGAAGAAAAATGGGCGAGGGCCAGGAAAGGTATTTGCTGCACTAAACTATATTAATGCTAGTATGACTAGGAATTTAAAACCCACTTTAACACTCAAAAGTCAGGAAATGCAAAGTTATGATTCCCATAGGCATCATAACTCATGCTCTTGCACACATGCATTATTTTGTATTACACCCTGTTAAATTTATAGGAACCATGTGGATATGTTATAGTTGTTTTTTAAAGTATTAATTTTGAATTCTTAACTTGAGAACATGAGGTCATACAAGAAACATCCAGCAGTGCATTACACAGCCACACACCTGAATCTGTCTGGTCTCTGCAAATAAACAGAAATTATATGTCAAACATGGTGGTCTTTTGCTGGAGCTTGACTATACTGTAAATGCTATCACCAGACCTAACCAGCATAATGTTTGGCAAGGATCAGTACTCCACAGAGTGCTCCAAAAAAATCCCTGTGGTTTGAAGTGCATCACCTGGACAGGGCTTATTCAGTAGTCAAGGTAAAGAAAGATGAGTTCTTAAACTTCAACATGTTGATATATCACAATAACTAAAGAATTGCAGATCTCCACTGCAGGGAAAGGGAGTAGTGAAAAGCTATTCAACCTTCTTTGACACTGAGGATCAAAGAAGAGGGTACAGAATGAACTAACCTGAAAAACTATAGCCATCATTACATTTATTATTCCACATAGCTGCAACATGCCTCAAAAGAGAGCAGCTTTCAAGCCTGCTAAGGTCATGAAGTTGCATGTGACTTCTTAAGCAGAAGAAGGGTTACTAAATTTTACAGTATTCAGTAAATATTTACTTACTTGAAACTTAAATAAAGGTAAATTTTCAGTAAACTCAGGATACAGCTTAGACTTCTAGTCACGGACAAATGACATCTAATAAAGTTATGCCACACCAATTTTTATTTTCTGCATCTTCATCTAATCATTGGTTTCCAGATGGCATAAACTTATGTTAACATCCTTCACAAACCATTGACTTGAGTAGTTTCTTTATAAATGTATTTGTTACCTCTCAAATAACAGGAATTTCTACGCCTACATGAATGGCTTATATTGTTTTTAACATGCCTTTTAAGCACGTCCTGTTATAACTAAAATATGTAAGAAGAGAGTAACACAAATCTCATGTTAAAGCATGCATAGCCACAAGCATTTAAAATCATTTTTGTCATGTTATGTCATAGAAAGAGATATTGCAAATTACAGGACTTTTTGCTAGATTAAACACATTTCTCAAACTGTTACTCTTACCTCTGCTATCACTTCAAGGAATGTCTCAAGAGGGAGGAGTCATTTTTTTTCCTATCAATCATTCTGCAACATCATTTGGTAAGGCCCCACATTTAAGCAGCCACATGGCACAGACTGTCCATTTTACACAGCTTGGCAGGAGGGGGCTGTAACATGAGAAGGATACCTTCAGACTCCAGAATATTGGCACCATAATAAAAAAAGATTTCCTTCAAATGGCTCTCTCCTGCAGCAAGATACGGTATCTTCAGAGTCACCAGGCTGTGCTATATTTGGTATTTTTATTGCTCTCACTCCAGCTGAAGGGGATCAGCGACTGAAGAACCTCTGATTTTCCTTTGGGGTTTTCAACAGTGTGTTTCTAGCCCCTCTTGTCATAACAGAGGGAGGCCTGGAAACTAGAACTCTTCACGTTTCAATAACAATGAAAATTTAACAAACTTAATAGTTGCACTTCATAATTTGGGTGTTTGACTTGTGAGGTTGGAGTTCCTGAGCTGGCAACAATTCACAACATTATAAAATGCTAATACTTCACCCTGCATATGTCAGCACTCAGAGAAGCAAAGGACTTGTTTAAAATAGTACTGGTTGCCAGTCAGCTCCAAAGAGAGAGAGGCCAGACCTGCCCCTGGCATTCAAAACCAAGACAGAGAATCTGGAAAGCCTCTGACAGATGATACGGATGTCATTCGCTATCAGCAAGCAGCTTACCATCCAGCTCAGCCCTCAGGAATAACCTCAGTACCAAAACAGCCTTCCTTTTCCAGATCACAAACAAGCTCTAGAATCAAAAGCAGGTTTTGTCCTCAAATGTGTTCATCTGCAATGACTGGAATACTTTGAGCAACTTCAGCTTCTGTGCTGTAGTCTCTATCATCCCCTACTAGACTGGTACATAAAGCAGTTAGACCCTGGGCCTTAATGACCTTTGGATGACTTGACCTACCCACAAACTCTTGACTTTGGCCTGGCAGCAAGGAAGAGCGCGTTCCTCTGATAATCACAGGAGGGGGAGGGGAGCGGCTTCAGCCTGACTCATCTAAATTGTCTCTTTTTTTCCCCTATCAATATAAGATGTTTCATTAATAATAACCTAAGTGATCTGAGGCAAAATCATGAGGTCTGGGGGGAAAAAAATACAGGCAAAACATGCATCAGAGCGAGACAGTTTAAATAACTATGGTGGATGACCTATGAAGTGAAATGTATGCACAGCATGAGGAGTCTATATCCATAGCTTGTCATTGGAGGAAACAACCTGATTTTCTGGAGGCAGTGCAGGCCTGCAATTATTTAAAGTGTGAGGAAACTGCGTGCATTCAGCAACTCTGAAAATCAGCACTGGCATGTTATCCATAGGCAACTAGAGCGAGTAAATTTTTAGACCCCAGGTGGAAAACTTCGGTGAAGTATGACAGTGCATCACAGAGGTCTCAGAACAAGCAAGCAACAGACCTGGAAACACATTTCTGGCATCATCATTCTGTAAGTCTCCTGGTTAGCACTAACCATCATTTTCTTTTTGGCAATATCATAGGAGCACAAGATTGTTTAAAGTGAGAGACAAATAGGAAGCTCTAGGTGTCGTGGTTTAAGCTGTCAGGCAGCTAAATACCACACAGCCATTCGCACACTCCCACCCAGTGAGACAGGGGAGAGAATCAGGAAAGCTAAAACTCAAGGGTTCAGATAAAGACAATAGGACAGAAAAGGAAGGCAAAATAATAATAATGACAAAAGAATACAGAAAACAAGGGATGCACAGTGCAGTTGCTCACCACCCACTGACCGATGCCCAGCAAGTTCCTGAGCAGTGGCTGCGCTCCCCCGGCCAACTCCCCCAGGTTTTTTGTTCATCATGATGTCATATGGCATGGAATATCCCTTTGGCCAGTTTTGGTCAGCTGTCCTGGCTGTGCCCCCTCCCAGCTTCTTGTGCACCTCTAGCCTCCTTGCTGGCAGTGCAGTATGAGAAGCTGAAAAATCTTTGACTTAGCATAAGCCCTGCTCAGCAACAACTAAAACTTCACTGTGTAAACAATATTATTCTCATCCTAAATCCAAAACACAGCACTATGCCAGCTACTAGGAAAAAAATTAACTCTATCCCAGCCAAAACCAGGACACTAGGCTAACAAATGTCTTTAATAATTTATGCCCATGCATGTAATGTAATCTAACTAGATTTAAAAAAAGAACAAATGATGTTTTGCTGGCTAAGAACTAGTAAATAAAGGAAAAAAAACAGATAGCAATTGCTAAGTACATTTCTATTCAATGTGAAAAAATGACAGTAACATACTGGTTATAAAAGGAGCAAAGAACACCAAGAATGATGCAACAAAATATTTTCCAAGCAAGGAAAACTCAGGGGGGAGGGGTCCCCAACAAGACATTGCCTTGAAAGATTTGACTCAAACCCTGACTGCAAAAGAGGTAGCTTGAATTTACAAAACAAAGGGTTTGATTACAGATGGATAATGCCTTGAAAATTCAGAAAAAGTATATAACTGGTAAACAACTATGCTGAAGATTTTCCTGTTTCGTATGAGACACTGCACTTGGATTTATAATGACACAGAATGCTAGGAAAGATGATACTTTTGAGGTAGAAGTGTGATGCAGGAGATGGGAATTAATTTTGCAACTCAGTCATACATCTTCTGCTATTCCTTACCTTGAGGATAAGCCTTAGCCAGTCACTCCCATTCACTTTTACAAAAAGAAAATTCATCTCTCTTTAGACTCCCTCTGTAAAGTTAGAATAATACTGGTTTGACTGGGACAGTCACAGTGCAAAGTACATCACCATTGTTAAAAAGAGACTTCGACATTCTTTTGGACCACATTTTCACTGAATCATAGAATTTTCCCTGACTCCCTTTTCAAGCCATGTGCTTAATAATGTAACCATTTCCATAGCCACCTTAGCAAAGTAGGAGATATGGACCCTTGTGAATGGTCCTTGCATGATCTTTAAATTTTATTTTAAAATCAGTCATCTCAATTACACTTTTGTCAGCCTTGTCTGTGATTTTAGAAGCATTCTCTGTTTCTCTGGCCACATGTGGTGCGTGTCTTGCCTTACTGTACTGAGGCTCCCTTGAGAGCAAAGCCTCTAGGCGCTGCTACAATACATTCAGCAACAAACCCAGCAGGATACTAATAGGCTGTCTTCATTTACCTTTGCTGATTGAACTGTGCTCTGTCGTACTTGCAGTCTGCACATTTGTGATGTCTCATAAAGATTCATAAGGGGGGTTTTTAATGGCAGAAGAGCCTATATACTAAATTGCCAATCCACTGAAAAGGAAGATTGTTTGTAGGTAACAATAGACTTTTTTATTTTTCCCTCATCAAAGCTGTGGCAGCACTTGAAAGGGCAAACAGAACACAGGAATGGATCAATAGAAGAACTGCACAGATGATAATTAATGTAGAGAAATGGCTATTTAAACACAGCAACAGAAGCTGCATTCAGTAGGTATCCAAAATAAAAGGAGACAGGTTCTGATGAGAAAGAGCCATCAGATGGCTTCAGCACTAGCTGATAAGGCACAGGGAGTCCAGTGTGACATATGTGTTTCTGCAAACATTGCTGTCATCCTCACAAAACACCATGCAAACCAGTCAGAAGGTTGAATTATGGAATGACTCCTACAGAGGTAACTTTTGATGGTAAATAAGTTGCCTATAATTACTTGTGTAATTTAAACTCTGTAACAGGTTTTTCAATTAATTGCATTCATGAAGGCTGAACAGCTGAAATCCAAAGTCATTTTTAAGCCATGCAGAAGAATGACCAGGGCAACTTCGGATTTTATATATATATTATATATAAAAACATAAAAATCTTCTCCTGACTTTCTTAAGCAAATATCCCATACATGTTAATCTCTTAATTTCTCACCTTCCCAGTGTGATAATGAAAAGTCTGCAGGTTACAGTGTATATTAATTATTTGTATTTGATTAGTTTGATCCAAAGGAAAGAAAAACAAGAGTTGTGAAACTAAAAGTTCAAAGGCATGGAAAACCGTAAGTAGAGAGTTACAGTTGAATGGACATAAAAGCAAATTTGAGATAGCCATGTGAATAAAAACAAGGAAGATATTTTCAGAACCATCAAAGATGTGTTCTGTAGGTCTCACAACATGATGATTTATTAGTGTTAGCTTATATAAAGAACAAGAGGACAACAGATTTTGATGTTACCGCTTTATATTAGACAATGGGCACCTTTCGAGCTGCCATTTCAAGGAAACTCAATAGCTACTCTTCTAGCTGAAAGAAGCACCCTTGCCTCAAACCATGAGGAAAATTAAATCATAATTCTCTGTCTTTCAGTTTAATCAAAGTCTGCAGCAGCCGCCTAACTGTACTACACAAGTGGGGTAGAAAAGGTGAAACCATATAAACACTGCAAAATCTAGGGAATGGAGACAGAATTTGAACTTCTATAAGTATTTCCTATTTATACTTTGTTGCAAAAAAGCAATGCAGAACATTAGCAATTCGTGCCATGTTCCTGCACTGATTGCCACACCTTGTGAAATTGCAACATGTCTTCATAAGCACTCTTCAAAGCAAGGGGAAAAGCTCATCAATAAACATGAAAGGGTAGTCTTACAGAAATTTAGCCACGACATGTTCAATTATTTCAGTGGAATCAAGCAAGTCTTAACATCACCCTTTAAGAATGAACTGAAATAAGAGAAAAACCTCTGTGAAAGGTCAAATGTTTTAAAAGTGTTCCTCTACACCATGGTGTGGAATACAAAAAAAAATAAGAAAAAGGGTACAGTCTCTTGGTGGCTGTTTCTATAATTTTTGTACACTATGTGAACAGTTAGTAAGAATTATTTTCATTAAAACTGTACTATTGAGGAAGAAGGGCCATACTTTCTGTTAATTACAGTTCTTCATCGATGAAAAAGATTACGATCATTTGTAACCAGTGATCTGGAATGTTGTTTCTCTTTCTTTTCAAAACTCAGACAGGAATATNCCATGCTCTTAAAATTGATTCATTAATTTTTAATCTAAAAACAATTAATGTAGGATGAGAAAGGTTAGGTTTGAAATAAGGTGTGATGCAAAGGGGATGGCAGGCACCCTGATGAGCAGCAGATTGGCTCTGATCTTTTGAAAGCCAAGTGAGACATTGTTGTTCTGCTATGGATGAAGGGGCTCATTATCCCAAAGATAATTGCCCAGATGCCACACCAGTGAGGTCACAGGAAACATGGCTGTGGTTGCTGAACCGGTATTGGAGCTAATTAACAGTTAAGGCTGCAGGCAGCCATTTTGTACAGATCTCTACTTAGATGCATAGCTTTCCCATCTCATTAACGTTAACCATTTGCTCACACTCTTTTTGCTGCTGAACGAAAACATCACCTTGCCTATCAGAAGAGCAAACACTTTGATGTTATTTTTGCAGCATTAAAATTCATCCTTTGAATCATACTGCTCGTATCAAGAAGCACCAATCATTTTCATCCCAATGTCAACTAAAGATTTGGTGTCTCTTCTTGTTTAATGCAGAAAAAGGCTGCATCAGAAATTAAGAGTAAACCTGAAGTTCTAAAAAGAGCTAACTCACACTAATAGGAAGCATGACACAACATTTTAACTTTCTATCAAGACTCTATTTTTTCTGCTGTCTCTCATTCTGGATTACTTTCCTTACTTAATAAGGTGAAAGCATGAATTGAGAACTTTTGCATCTGGTGCTTTCAGATATTGATTTTTTAGCCATACCTGCCTTAGAGGGGTAGTTTAGTCAATAATGCATCAGTAAATTTTACACTTGCGAACTCCAGAGTCTCTGCAGGCTCCCCCTTGATTTTAATGGGTATTTCACATGACTGCACACAGCCGTCCAAGTGGAGTTCACTGAAGCAACAGAGGATTTGCCATGACAGCAGCAGGCAGGCCAAACAGGTAGTTTTTAAATGGTCTTTTCCAGATGCTATAATTTCTTCTAGCTTCTTCAACTGACATCTGGTGTGTTGTTATTGCCTTGAAAAGCAACAACTGAAACTTGATAATTCTTCATTTCTGTAACAAAACAGAGGAGTTTCAACTGTTTGCCCTTGTGAATTCAAGTGAAGTTTAGTATTATCTTTATAGCCAAGAAATATTTAATATAATTAAAAAAAAATCTGGTTTAAGATTGAAAAAAAAAAGTCAGTTTCCCCTTTCAAAGTTGGTTACATTTAATCAGAACAGTCAGAATTGTTTTCTAAGAGAAAGTGAATCATTCTGGGCTTTTTGCCTTTTCACACCAAGGGGAAAAATTTTGCTTTTAAGCTGTTGTGAGACAGCACCTGCCCTACTTTTTTTCTCATTTCAGTCACTGAACCAAAAAAATCAGCTGCCTCAATCCCAAACTGCTAGCTTTATTCTCTGGATCATTTAACCATTACAGGGGTTCTTTCCCAAGATTATGTAGAAAGTGATGCCATTCCTACACAAGGAACATGCAAAAGCCTGAATGACCTCCAAGCAGCTGGGCCCTGCTTTACTCTTGCCTGCCACCTGGAATGTTTTGCCATCCCCTGTAGCTTCTGAAACCCTTGCCTCTTTTCAGAGGGCTGATGTTCCACAAAGACTCATGCAATACTACTTCTTTTAGCCAAATGCGTATCATTGCGGCTAGGATTGCCTAGCTTTACAATTTGGGCATGCACTTAAATATGTATATTATACATACATATATATACACACATGTATTTGAGGGAGTGTCACTTTGGATACTCTTCACAGGGATCTGCCAGGTTTTTCTGACCATATGAAGACATCAACATTTTTCACTGCTTGGAAAAAAAGTCAAAGGCAGGCAGTAGAAATGGTTAGTGATAGCAAAGCAAAACTAAAAAGCAAGAATAAAAAGAAATATGAGAAAGAATCTCTGGGAACCTATAACAGCTTTCAAAGAATGGCTGTAAATGGGTGACACTGGGAAGAAGATATAGTGATTATTTTTTCACGGTGTGCAAGAGGACACCATACAATGTAAATCTAGTCTGAGAGAACTTGGAAAGATTAACTATTTTCAATACACGGTAGGTAATTGGGGCTTTTTCTAGTACCTAATCCTGTGAATGACAGCTTTCAAACAAAACCCTCACTATAAAATTGCCATTGTCTTCTTTTTCACATACACATGTATTTTTATGCCTATGCTTTTGCCACAATTCCAAGATTGATTAATTAGCAGAGCACACCTGTAAGAAAGGCAAGGAATTGTTATCCAAATACAGGATTCATTCAGGCTCTGCTCTAGTCCCAGTCTTGAGATTTGCTATCTCACTAGAATTATTTTAATATGTCTGAGCTTTAGTGGTTCTGGAGATTTTAACCTGGAATAGAGAAAAGATAGAAGAAAGCAAATACAATGTCTGACAGTCTGAAACAGTATACTGACTTATTTAAGACTTTTAAAATGCTGTCTGATTCAGCGCTTGCCAGTCCAACTTATTATATAATTTCTAGCAAGAACCTAATCTATTCATCTACTGCTCCAGAGTGCAAAATGTCTGATTCATAAAGGTGTGAATCTTTTGAAAAAATCTGCCTTTAAAAAAAGATATTTGCATTTTCTTATGGAAACATTCAAAATGTTTTAATCATTGAAGCAGCTTTCTGAAAAGAAATCAAGTTTGCATTTAAAGATGTGAGTATATTGGCTAAGTCAAGCTTCAGGTTTTACATGTTTTCATGTTATTATGCATGACTTTACATTACTATAATCTAATATTCTGTTATGGTATCACAACACAGTAAAAAAAAATCAGCAACATGATTACAGATCAGCAGGAACACAGGAGCTGAAAAGGCTTCAGAGCATATATACATAAGTAATATATATTGGAAACTGAAAATGCTGGAGTCCTAAATTTGCTTGAAAATGGGAACAAATACTACATAGATGTCCCAGTCCAATGAAAAAGATAAAGAAATTCCAAAGCAGGCAAGCATACCAATACCAAGGAAAAGGAGAGATTTCCAGTTTTAATGTTAATGTATCTTTAGTTGCAGCTAGTTAAACTGGACATGCAGAGCAACAAGAAGGAACTAATGGTAAATATATTTCATGGGAAATTTGGAGTGATTAATTCTTTGAGCAACAACAGAAATGAAAGTCACAGTGCTTTGGTGCTTGGAGACTAAACACTGGTATCCAACTTCATCAAGTAAATGCACATTTTGGAAGAACCACTGGAGAGCAACAAAGATCTGGAACAGAAGCACTATTTAAAGAAAGAAGACAGCGAGGCCTTGGAGCAACTGAGCATGGGCTCACAATTCTCTGATTCTAGTCACAATTTTGCCTGCAGTGCAGATACTTATATTTGTGACAAGTTGTCTTTTAGCACTGTGATGACAGAAGTTTGGTGCTTCTGCAGATGGTGAGATGGGTATTGCCTTTGCGATAACTTAACTTACATTAATTATGTTTCCTAAACCAAGTTTCCATCAGTGTAACATATACAACCATTACCTGTCCCATCTGAAAGTGAAGGAGGCTATATAAACTAGAAAGACATCTTTCACCTTCCTCACACTACATTGAGATGCCTGTTTTGAAGACCCATCATAAAGTTGGCCTAGTAATAAGCAAATAAAAAGGTGCTCTCCTCCTTCCCAACAGTATGAATATTAATGTGGTATTTCTGTCCATCATATATATTAGATGCATACATTTATTCTCTAGGTGGCAAAATTTGATCCAATATGTGGTTACTCAGCTGAAGTACCTTAATGATAACCAAAGCAAATGCTGAACACAGTACTGAAACACAGTTTTGTAGGTCTGGGGTATAAAAGTCTGTCCTGCTGCAATGTTTGGATTACAATTTTGGATTAGCATTAGTAAAAACAGTATTACAGAGCAGGACATTTGCTGCACAAAAAGAGTATTAGAATCGGAATATGCAAGAAAATATACTGACTTGTAGACTGGAAACAAACTCCAAGGGACTATAAGTATAGCACAGCCATGGGAATGAAAGTCAGCTGGTATTCCTGCTTGGCTAGTTTAGGACGACTTGAACAACTGTATGTCTATATTTATAGATAAAATATTAAATTGTTTGACATCAGTGCTTCATGGAGGCACATATTATTTGCAAATAAGGATGTACCTGACTGCTTTCATTTTACCATTTTAGTGTGTGCTTCCTTCAATATTGTTTCTGTTTACTGGGGATGTACAAAAGCACAAGATGTTAAGAAAATATTTGGAACTTAGCAGAATGGGCTGTTCAGCTGATAAAGAAAAGTATAAAGGAAAGGTAGCAGATAAATTAAAAAAAAGTTAAAAAAATTAAAATCAAAGTTCAACAACTTATAGTATAATAGAGAGCATGATAGTGAGCCACCAGAGCACTCTGGGTCCAAGTCCTAAGGAAGCAAAGAGTGCTTACCACAAGCTCTCCCTAAATTGCAGAACGGGATCATGTGGATGCTCTGCAATGTCACGTGTGCATACTGGGACTATGATCTAGAACCCTTTTTTCCGCCCCCCTGTTATTTTCTAGGCTGAGAGTACCAAATATTCTTTCTGAAATTCACCATCCCTCTCTGTCCTCTCCATGCAGCAAACAACTATCACCCTGCTCCTCCACCTCTGTGGCCTAGCTCTCCCACCTTGCTCACAGAGCCAGCAAGATCTGCTGACTGCTTTACTTGACAGTTAAATTCAATTTACACCATATATTCTTTAAAAAAATTAAATATCTTTTGGATCAAGACAGCAGTGTTTCTGAATGTACCAGAACATCACAGCATTGGAGATTTCTGAAATAGTGCAGAGGAACAATAAACCAAACCGGAAATACTACAGAGGAGCAATAAACCAGACAGAGCAATTTTCCAAGTTTCCTTTGACACTGTGAATGTTGGGGTGGGGCGGGGGGGAGAAGAAACTGCACCTCTGCCTCGAAGCTCATTCCATGGCAGCCTGAAACTGCTGTGCCTGTTTGCTACCAGGATACCTGCTTCCCAGTGAGATATTGATATATTTCTATCTCAACCTGTCTGACGGGTATGCACACGTGAATAGGGTAAAGGTACAGGAGTGATTCCAAAGCCAGGAACTGGCAAGAAGTACTAAGGAAATCAAACACATTTCCACCCTCTGTGTAACTGGATCTCTACCACCTAAAAAACAACAAAAAAACCAAAAAACCAACAACAACAAAAAAAAGCACAAACCAAAAAAACCAAGTAAACCAAAACCAAGCCTCCCAGTTTTCCTAAAGAGTGAAATAGCAGTCATTAGGGTTTCTGAAAAGCAATGTGACATTCCCAAATAACCCCTTCCTTTGTCCCCACAGTGTATCGTTCTTCCTCACAACAGCAGAAGATAGCAGGGTGCACCTTTTTCAGTTTGGGAAGCTTCCAGGTCTTTCCAAAACTATTGCCTGCTTCATTCATTTTTTATGAAAAACTCGTTGTGGTAATTGAAGACAAACTAGTTTCTTTCACAGTGGCTCAGGGAAGAGAAAAGAACATAGCACCAACGCCTGTATTATCTCCTGCACAACTCCAATCAAGTTCCCTTCATCAGTGTTTGGTTCTCCCACTACCCATAACACTCATTATAACCTTCGAGCCATCCTGTACAAATCCAGACTCCCTTAGATCATCAGTGATAACACAATCTGATCAAAAGCAGGAGCCTTGTGATGATGTTGCCTGCCTCAGACTGCCTTCCTTTGCATTTCTGTGAACTCTTTCCTCTTTCCCCCATGCCTAGTTCAGAACAGTGCAGTGTGCTGCCAATCTCACTAACCAGTAGAGAGGAAGGTTTTGAAAGGCTGTGTGTGGCACTGTGCAAACACTGACCAATACATCCACAGCCTGGCTGGAAAGAGGATGAAGGCAGCAACGCTCAAGGAAATTAACTCACAGTCTGCCCAGCTGTGTAAGTGCCTGTTGACCAGGGTGTGCTCCTCTGCATGAATCATATTCTGGCCTTTCTTTTTTGCTACTAACACTGATTAACATTCCTTTCCAACTCTTCTTCACCCTTCCTCCAAATCAAAGTCATCTCATAATAACCTAAGCAAATGATACCACCACACTGCAGCTATTTTTTCTTCAGACAAAGCTATTTGCCCATTTCATTCCAAGTACTTTCACAGTAATAGAAACGCCATTCAGAGATGAATAACTTAATCCTTTCTCTTAACGGCCATCCCTATCTCTTCCATTTGATTTGGTGTCTTTGCTGGCTCAGTATCTGTTTAACAGATATTTCTTGGAGCAAAGACCCTATTTTCTAAAATATTTGTACAGTGGCTAGGCAAACTTATGAATATGCTGTTATAACTGCTTTCATTTCAAGGGGACTGCTGCAGACAAGATGCTAATTTAAGTCATTACAGCCTGTCAACAAAAATCAGTTAACTTTGACTTTTTAATATTTATAATGTAAAATATATAGAGAAGTAAATGGAATTAACAGCACAGTGCAATTGCTGATTTTCTAAGCTCTACAGCAATGAGTACAGAGGATAGGGATGAGATTAGATTATTTGAAGAAAGACTGTCCAATTTAATTGTTTAAAATATAATAAGTATATTGCAAATTATTGGACAGCCTCATCTAAATCACATTAAGCTTTTATAAGGAGCCATTACTATGTTGGAATTCAGTCTCTCTGAAAGAGTACTGTCTGGTATGATACTTTCTTCAGTTGCATATGCATTTGTCTTGGGCACACTGTAGAATTTAGAAATCCAAGGCAGAGACAGATCAGCTTCATTTGGTGTCAGACTTCTAACACAACATTATTCAACATAAGTAGTCACACAACAACCAGCAGCTCATACCAGAAACTCCTAAGGGGACAGTTCACTGTGTCTTACCTTCCCATGCAAATGTAACAATTAACCACTAGCTTATATGCAATTCAGAATGACAGAAATATACATGTATACATAAACCTAATAGCAATGTTTAAGGCATCTTTATGGATCCTTTCATTTTCTTGTGATCTCCCCATCACATAGGCATCATAGTTATCAGGTGATACTAAGATAATTAATTCCAGATCAAAACTGCTCTGTGTGTTGTCTATTCCTCGGTCATGCCAGCTAATTCAGACCCCCTATCTTGTTTCTTTCTGGAACCTGTAGAAACTGTAACTTTAGAATATGGGACTGTCTGGAATGACAACCTCACTCAATCCAATGGCCACCTCTCAAGACACTCCTGCTGTCCATAGCCTTTATTTTCTATTGCAGGCACTTCTAGCCTCATCTTTATGGATTAAGGGTAGCTCCCAAGACCCAGAGCATAACAAGGTTTGGTTTGACTTGCCTTAGTTGCCTCCATATACATCTGCCATTCCCTGCTGACCCAGACGTTGTTTCTTTAATTATGGAACCATTGTTTTCAATTCCTGTTTGAACTAACTGTCAAAGATGACAAACCACACTTCACTGTCTCCATTATGTAATTTAGCAGAGCTAAGAAGAGATCACAGGCTGAACCTACATACCCCTCCAGTAGACACTCAAGTATTGTGACATCCTTTTCCACCAAATTACTATGTATGAACTCATGGATTATTCATGCTACACCAATACTTCACTACAACCCCATAGCCACCTGACCAGTGCATTCTGTGATACTACTATAGCCCTGTCCCATCAGGGGCCCGATTTTTTGGAAACAACTTGCAAAACTTTAAAAGAAAGCTTCCTTAATGTCATTCTTTAGCTGAAGAAAGCATGCAGCACCTATGATCCTTCTCTCATATTTTTTTCAGGCTTAAGGGTCCTTCCTGCATTCTTTTTCACCTATTGTTCTAATCCCTCAACATTACCAGATTTAGCAGTCATGAATACATTTTCTCATCAACACACTTTTTTGCTTTTTTTCCTCACTTCTTCTAAAAATTTCTGTCACGTGTTTCTTTTTATCATAGAGAAGCAGCTTTCATTAACACATTTGTACAGCTATTACTGCCAGAGTACATTCAGTGCTTCAAAACTAGTCACATACAAGACTACTGCCAGACAATCTTATTTTTTCTTGGAATATAATGCTTGCAGATACAACAGAAAACAAAATACTGCTTAAATTCTGTCCTGATTATTTTCCAGAGAGCTTCAGCTCTGAATGGGGCTCTTCTTGCCCTCATTCTCCTTCTCAGATTATTTTTTTAGTTTGTTTTATCCCTTTACTGTGTATGGGCCAATAACTGCTCAGCCAGAGACTGGCAGAGGGGGTCTATTTCATTCAGTGTCTATGCTTTAACCTCTCAGCTTTTCACCACCAGGGCCTCTGTCCTTCAAAAGCCTATCCAGCTGGCTTGTGACAGGATGTCTTTATGGTACAGCTCTCGGTCGCCTCAACCTGATTCACTAGCACCTGTCCCCTGCTATTGCAGGTCTTTATGCACTGCTGTACCCAGTAGAAATAGAGGATTAGCACTACTTCTGGTGACTTTTGGATCAGTTTAATCAGGCTAACCATCTGGGTCATTTCAGCTCTCTTTCCAAACCTGTAATAATTATCGCTTTTGAATCAGTCATTGCCAGCCAGCTGCACTGAACTAGAGCTCTATGACTGGCTCATAATTAACTCTCTTTAAAATAATTGTCATTTCTGCGTAAATAACAACCAGGATCAGATGGATGAAAAGAATTTTCCTTTCCACCCCCAATTACCAGTATAAAAAAAAACCTGGATGCATCCTTGGCACATCTTGCTCAGAACAAAGTGGGAATGCATTATAGCATCTATAACAAATGGCATTTGTTTATATAGAGCAAAGCTTTCTGAACCCAGGACTGTGACTTGCTCTTGAGTAAAAGCTACCTTCAGCACATCAATTAGCATAGGGTAATTAAATTTATGTTCGTCCAGGTAACACAAGGTCTTCTTAGGAAGAGGAGGAGAGCCAGAAGGAAAAGCACTCTGAAGGTAATGCACTCTTGAGCATGCAAAGGTTGCACGCAGGTTTTGAGACATCTTTCCTTCACACCTTGCAGCATGTTCTTATTTCATTAAAAAACTTAAAAACCCCCACAAAACCCAAGAATACTCATCAGCCTCTACTGTAGTAGCTTATCCCTGCCAACAGTCGTTGTAAGTCGTACAAAGCTTTATATTGAAGTTTGTCAGCAAGCCCCTTCCTGTTAGCTCCCAACCGCCCCGACATGCGGCACCTCCCGCACGGAGAGGCTGGGGCTGGGGTGCCCAGGCTGGGGCAGCGGCGGGGTGGCTCTGCAGCACCCTGGCCGCAGCGGCACCCACCGCTCCCCTGCTCCCGGCACCTACACCCATACCATTCCCTGTGCGGTAAAGTAACTTAAGGCAGAGCAGGGATTTGGGTTCCGCTCCCACACACGCACAAAATCAATCAATTTTACAATAAAAGACGTTTTGAGCAGTTAAAAAAAAAAATTTATCCATATGTCTGTTTTGATCCAGATGCCCCCAGCAGCTGGCCCCCCCCGAACGGCAGGGATGCTGCTACCTCGGGGATCTCTGCAGGCGGAGCCCGCTGCTGAGGCCCACCAGGCCCCAGCGAAGGCCCTTCCCCGCACCACCGCTGCCTGCCTTTCCTAAGGACACATTGCCACCTAGCAACGACACAGTGTAATCTACAGTGCGCCAGCAAAGCCTCCAAACGAGGGTTTTTTTTTTAAAATGAGTCCATCGAAACACAAGCACCCTGCCCCTCAGAGGGGCGACAGGCTATTATCTGCAGGCCCCGGCCGGGCAGAGGCGGGAGGAAGGCCAGGGGGACATGGGGCAGGCGGCTGCCGGCCCTACGGGTTTCGGACAGGGGCACAGCCCTGTGTCTCACCTGACAGCGAAGCCCTGGGGCGGGGAAGGCCCTGGCAGGCCTCGTGTGGCTCCCAGCCAGTTGCTGCCGCTGCCTCCACCTCAGGGACACGTTTCCCTGGGACACCTCAGTGCCTGGGACTGACTGCCAGGGAAGGAAAATAATGGATGACAAAAAAGTGTGAGCAATCTTAAGTCTTTTTCCACAAATATAAACGTGGGTGAGATGGTGGCATCAGGCTCCCTTTTTCACCGCAACCCAGTTAGCATGCTCTCTGTAAAGTAATTTGGTGGCAACTCCTCTCCTGGACAAATCTCACTAATTCAAGATTTTTCTGATTCCTTTGTTAATTTCTTCCATGTGCAGCTCATGGCGTAATGCCCTCTTGCATCAATCTGCTCGACACCACCTCTCTAAACACCAGCCAGTCACTCCCTACAGCAAGACTGTGTCAGGGATATATGTCTTTGGAGCAGCACCCATCTTGCACCCATCTGCAGGGAGGGAGGGAGGGAGTTTGGGTGTTTGCATTCCGTCTGTTTGCAGTAGGTACAGCTGGGATGGTGCAAAGCCACAAACTTGTTGGGAAATGGGGCCGAAGGAATGAGCAGGGACTCAGCAGGTAGAGAAGAGACATGTTTTAAACGGTACGCCAAGATAAAATTATTATTTAACCCCTTTTACTGTCCTTTGTGGTCATCTTTGCCTATGAGCAAACAGACAAGAGAAAGAGACTCGCAAGAAGATTTTAAAAAATGTCTTTGAAATGGGATTAGGAATATTTTCTTCATGCACTTCCAAGGCAAAAAGTTTGGATTTTGCTATGTAAATTACTTCTTATCTTTATCTTACATCTTGCAATGTTTTTTTTCCCATATTATGCACTATTACTTTTAAATAAGTGGGGACTTTTTGGGAGATCAGTATCACATTTGGTATTGCTGAAGGTAACTTGAGTTTAACTTTAACCTGCTAAAACTGCTACAAGTTTTCAGTACCAAACAATGATTTTAATCAGTAACAGTGTCCTCTCTCATTACAACAAGATATTAGATAAAGGAATGGGGTGTAATATGTTGAACCCACTGTATTTCCTCATAAAGCACACTGGAATTATTTGAAGGCTTTCAGTGGGGACACCAGCTCAGTAATTTACCCTGACAACACTGGGAAAGAAGAAAAAAAAAAAAAAAAAAAAAAAAAAAGAAAAAAACCATGCAGTTATTTTAATCAATAGCATCCTCTGTCAGCAAGGCCCACAGGTCCTAGAACAAAAAAAAATGAGAATGCATTCACTGGGAGGCTAACACTTCTCACAGCTGATTGCTGAGACTGAAGTGAACAAATTCTTTTGTGAACCTGTGCAAACCTGAAGTCAAAATCACCTCTCATTGATTTAGTGCGCAGCACTGTACATTGACACTAGCCATTGTTTGCTCTATAAACTGCCTTGCAATAACACATGCTCTTAGAGAGGCCTTACACAGCTGAACATTTTGATGAGTGATATGGTGGTGCTCAGAGTTACCAAGCTGGATTGCAAATACTTATTTCAGTGTCTCCTCAGAAATGCATTATAGAAAGAACCTCTCTTTGAAATTGCACAGTGGCTTCATTGACCTTTCTCTAATACTTTTCTAGAAAATTGTGACACTCAGCTAAAAATAAAATACTTTCAAATTACAGCTGTGGTTTTGCCCCAAAACTGTAGGTACAGTAAAGTCATCTCTTCCAACTCTAGAGAAAATTATTTCATACCACAAACCCATTGCAGGTAATACTTTGGGGGTTTGTCTTTATGATGCTATCTCACATTTTGATACCACTTCACACTTCTTTAAATATATGGTGCAGAAAGCCAGAGTAAAATATATTAATAGGGTTGAGATAATTGCATGTCCATATGCAGATGAAAACACAAATAGATGGATACATGCAGCTATTCCAAAGACAGAATTAGAAGAAAGATAAATAACTGTGACGCTAAACACATCTACAAATCAAAAAGGTAGCAGTGCTGATAGACAAACCTCACTGGTCCAAAACTACATCATAGCTATAGCATTGCCTAAGATTAAATTATTGCTTGCTGAATGTGACCAACAATTCAGTAGTCCTTACACAGGAGTTTTGGAATTATCCAAGAGACACATATCACCTCGAAATACAAATATACAGCAGGCTCAGCTGTCACAGCAGGGATGGCTCCCCCAGACCTTGGCTGCAGCATTTTCTGGTTCAGTAACTGAACTGGCTCTAATCTGTCCCTGTCAACACTGCCTGGACAAAGGTGATGCCCCTCCAGGCAAAATGCCCAAGTCTGACCCACTTCCCTCCCTCCCATCTCAAGTTTGATAAGCATTGCTTATTTCTCCAAAGCACGTAGCTCTTTGGGGTGCCAAAGTCATATGACTTTGAAGGTTATTTCTTGTGATAGCCTTGGCCTTTCTTCCCCAGCTGTTATACACAAGGCACATCCATGCTGCACAAAACAGAGCAGTGCTTGCATCCCTGACCCAGCCCCAGCATCAGAAGCAATGCAGTATCATCCTCACAGCATGCTCCCAGACTAACTAGCTTTGCCTCGATAGCTAAGTAGCACAGGAATGGCCACCATAATGTGGGTACAACACTTCCAGAAATCAAGCAGGCATCTTTGCATCATCAGGTAGACAACAGTTTACTCAGAGCTAGTTTAAGTCTTTCCAGATTCAGCCTGGCTGCAGAGAGGATGGGGGTGAAGACATAGCCTCTGCAGTAACTGCTCCTTTCTCAGATAAATAGAAGGCTCATAACCTTTCATTATTACCTCTTTCTGGGAGGGTCAGTGAAAACACTGCATTTTTCTAAACTGGGATGCAAACTTTCATAATTATGTGAGTTTGCCTCTCTGCAACCGTCCTAGTAATTGCACAGTGCTTCGCTGCACAGTGTAGATTCATTCACATAATTATTTTCATAAAATAGGGAGAATTTCCTGCACAATAAATAATGCCAAGCTTTGTTAGGTTCACAGGGTAGAGGGTTTGGGGGATTTTTTTCTTATCTGGGTCTTCAAAGGTCTGCAAATCCCAACAGACATCCTTCTAAGTAGGACATCCTTCTAAGTAGCAACCAAATTATTAGCACATAACAACTTATGCTTCATTAACATTATGCTGCAATTTAACAATGATAAACATGGATCAGAGTGATTCTCTTGTCTTTTCTAGCATGACTTTAATTATCCTGATACCATTTCCCAGTACCCTGTTATACTGGAGATAATTGGCTCTAGCAACTTCATGTCTAAACCTCCACTCTTCCACCGATTTACTACATTCAGTCTCAGCAAGTTCTGTCCCATTGTCGAAAGATTGTTGCATCTGAAAAATAGGTAACATGACAAGGAAAAAAAAAACTTAACTAAGCACGATCACTTATTTAGCTGTAACATTCTCTGGTGAGTTTATCTCAAGGAAATAAAGACAATATCACAGCAAGTAAGTTATGTGTGGTCTTTATACCCTTCAGTGCAAAAAAATATTTCTGCCTGCTTCATTGCTGGCAACAATTTTTTTCCTGTAGCACCAAACATGAGGTGTATTGCTTGATTTAGTCTGTATTTTTTGGTCTGTGTGAAATCCTTAAGAATTTTTACAATGCCATAATTAGCTTGAACCTAATATAATTCTGGCCATTCGATTAGATTTTCCAATCCCCAGATAACCTTTCTATACCATTCACCACGCTGTCCTTGGCAGGGGCCTGCAGTCTGTACAGATACATGGTTGCCTCCCGCCAAACGTGCTAGCAGGAACACTTATATTCAACAGTTTGATAGTAAAAACATGGTGCCTTTACTCACACTTGTAAATATACACCTCATCTTTTGTTTCCCTAATCATTTCATGTAACTCCTCAGCTATCACCTTAACAATCACAGGCCACTTGTGTGGGGATTTTTTTGGTCAGATTCATAGGTATATAATTCTAGCTCTGTTCCAGTAGCCTTTCCTTAACTCCTTGCAACCACCTATTTTCTCTAAGGCTCATGTTCCCCTTACAAATCATGTCCTGTAACTGGAAAAAATAATGTTTCTACCTCGAAGGAGGTAAAGGTCACTCGCTCTTCAAAACATTTCTTATTTCTTCTTTTTTACATAACAAACAAGAGTTTGGAGCCTTCGTAATTCACAGCTTCTTATGATTAAATTTGATTGTTAACAGTTGGAAAAACTAAATGGCTTAAAACCAGCTATTGTTAAAATAAATCTGTCTGACAATCTCCTTTGGTTTTTGTAGCTGCAACTACTTACAACTCTTCCTCCCTTGTCCCCCACAAGAATCTAGTGAATCTCAACAACAGCAGAAGTTTTAGCTGCCCCATTTTCCCATCCTTGGGCTTGCTTGTTTGTTCTGTTCATATTCCAGTGTCACTCGGTGCTCAGTCAGTGGAGATCAGCTGTCTTTGGTGATGTTAGAGAAAAAAAATCCTTCCATGTCAGGGAGGCAGCTATTGGAAATAAAGAGAAAAAAAATCTATGACTATAGGAAAATATGAAATTAATCAGTAAATATCTGAAATAATTAACTTGAATGCAGCATTATCAGCACAGACAATAGTCCATATTACCTCAACTAAACACTTAGTTTAGCTGATCTGAAGTCAAGAAAAAGAAGGTCCTTCCTTGTGCAATTCAGAGCATTTAAGTGAGACACCATAAATCAGCCACCAAATTAGCCTTTTTCTCCTCAGTGAAGGCAGAGACAGCAGTGTTACTAGCTGGTTAATTTAGCTGTCTACAGCTGGTAGCAGTGAGACATCCTCCACTTCAACTCTAAGGATACGTACTGAAGAGGAGATGGATTATGGAACTTAATGGTGGAACAGGATTCACAGATTAAAGATGCTTGAGGTGATACTATTGGATACGTAAAAGAATTCCTCACAGACATGTCTGTAAAGTATAGACTGCACTACGCCACCAGCCTCATCAGTGGCACATACAGGGAACAGTCCCTAGCATTAGTGTATTTCCACATTATATGGGAGAACCCAAATGCATATGGCTGGTCTCTACTGATTTTGCAAGCATTGAAAGGTTGAGAACAACTCTGGGTGTATTCCAGGTAGGTCCAGGGACCACAGAATAGCAGCAGCATTTAGGCACAGTAAGTAATTGTTGACTTGCCTACCCACATACCAACAGAATACTGCTGCTCCCTGTCATCACTTTAAGGTCCGAGAGCTAGATTTCACAGCAAATACAGATATCTGACATTTGATTGCGTTGTCACTGTTACAGCAGAATTTGACAGCAGCCATTCTTGTACGTTTTCATTCTTATTTTTCTAGAATCGCAGCATGTTGATCCTTCATTTTAGACGTCAGTGGAAATAAGTATTACGTGCTATACTGAAACACTGCAGAAAACCTTACCGTACTGTGGAGGTATGTTTCCTTAACATTGTTATTTTATGTCATTAACAACTATTAACCAAGAAGAAACAAAAAAAGAACAGTCATCTGCCTTTTAATAATTGTCTTGTGAGCAGAAAGTTTACATTGCAAGATCATGATGTCTTCTGAAATATTACTGTTATTTTTGATACAATATTGAACTTTAATACATGTAACACATCTCTCAGATATTCATTTTTCATATGATAACCAAACCTATAGTAGACATATGCCTTCGGTCTTAACTACAATTTCCTATTACACTAATGACATTCTTGCTAGTAACACAGAAGA
>WEKW01001565.1:6460-18598 GCA_013389905.1 Sula dactylatra | reverse complement strand
TGTGGAAAGAGCAGAGGCTGATTAACTACAGGCACTGGTTTCCTGAAAATATATTGCTCTAGCTCAGGAGGAAGAGTTCTTTTTTTCTTGAAGGCACTATTTCTGTTATTTATAAACTTCTTTGAGCTGACATGAGCTCCTGAGGGAAATGTTCTGTCCAACTTGTATACACTACGTTGAACCCACGACACTGCTTTCACTTGGGATAAGAAGGCACTGCTGAATTAGGAAAGAGTATTTGAAAAGGTTCCCCTCCCCCACTCACTATACCTCCCTGCCTTCCACTCCAACTTCAAGCTTCAGGCTACTTACCCAAAACTAGTTTCATGTGAGTTCACATCTTACTAAGCATTGCTGTAATTCTCTATCAGCCATGACAACATTTTGTGGAGTTGCACCCTGCCAATGGAGCATGACAGCATGCAGCATCATGATGTTGTAGACTAGCAGGAGGCACTGTGGAAAAATAGGAGCAGATTTATAATGAAAACTATTTGGTCCAGAGGACCTGACATCCACACCAGACATGGTTAGGGTTTGTCTGTTTATTCACTTTGGACTAGCTTTCATCTTCTTTTCCCCATGAACAGAATGCTTATCTGTGGCTGGTGAACATGAAGTGGCTCTTGGAGCCTTGCCACCAGTGTTTCATTCAAGAGAAATCCAATTCATTAACTTTGAGACTGCTCCAGGATACAAACCAACATACAGTAGATGGAGATAGTCAGCAGATTGACTTAAAAAGCACACCTGGATATGCACTAACACACTAATGTCACTTGGCATTTGAACACTGAACTCCCTGCTACTCAGATGCATTTATGCTTCTGCCCACTAACCTTTGTTTAAATCCAGAACTTTTAATATTAAATTCCCTTTCAGTCAGGCATTTTCTTTTTATGTATATATTTTTATAACAATACAAGCTACACAAGAAGTCCATTACAAATTGGCTCTTTTGGATGCTGCCATGCAATAAACACTAAATAATAAGCATTTGGCAGTTTCATGCTAGAGATCCTTTTTCAAAAGGGAAATCTAGGTTAAATCACTGCCAGCCAATGCTGATTCACGACAGCATAAGGATATCTATGCCATTTTTCATTGTAAATACATTTTCCAATGGAATGTTATACTTGCATAACTCAGGAAAATATACCCCTATATTAATAGCCTGCATATGCAGTGAACTCAGTCTCTACTACAGAAACACTAGATCCCTGCAGTCAATCATTGCTTCCAACACAGCAAGGCCTGAACTGTTCAGATCAGTTAGCTCGGTTATCAGAGGTTTCTAGGTCACCTTGGACACATTTAAGCAGCAAAGCTGGAACTCATACGGTTGCAATATCATAGCAACAAAGCACAGCTAACACAGCATTCAATACTTCAGAATTCTAAAATCAAATCTTGATTGGAATATCAGAACAGACATAACAAAAAATCAGTCAGGAAAGGTCTCTTAGCTGGTAGGAAGAATTTCTAGGAAAAGAAAGAAGGAGGTTCATGTCACCAAACATCTGGTATTTGAGGTAGTTATTCTGGATGGAAAAATTTTCAGAACTTGGTTTAATTGCCCCTACCTTGCGCTCAAGGATAGTCTACACATGCTTACTGCAGTGCCAGACACCTATCATAGATCCATGCCCTTTTGGAGACCAAAAAATACTGATGCATGCACAACTGAACAGAGCTCCGAGAGCAAGAGCTCTTCCAGACAGAGAACCTGAATGTAGGTATCTAAAAGCTAGTCATCTAAGCTTACATCATAGAAAACTAGGGTTTGAATCAGCTGTCTGAGTGGAAAGCAGACCCAGGCAATTACTCAGTAAGCAATAATGTTAATACTGAATAATCTAATCTCACTGGCTAACTATTTGGAATTTAGTTATGTCATTATTTTTACTGAAAAACTGTATAATACATAGAAACCACCTCTATGTAGGATGCGAACCTGTTATATTATCACCCCATTAGATAATATAGATCACAAAGAATCCAAAACTATATGAGATTAGTTTTGAACTGAATGCAAAAGGAGCTAGAGATGGTACTAGCCACTGTACCATATGAACCATGTTATCTAGAGCAGTTTACAGGTCTAAGCTTTTTAATGTGTGACTTACCTATATTAACTGTGCATTTGAAGTCTTACAGAAGGAGGTAAAGTTCAGATTGCATAAGTAGTAATCTATAAAACAGTCCACTCCTTGAATATGCGTTCTTAAGCTATACTTGGATCGTAGTATTCTCTGCATGTGAATTTCTCACTTGTACCCGATTCCTTCTGTAAGGAGCTAAGCTGCAGTTCCTGCAAGTCACCGCTCTGGGGAGACTGTTAACCATCAGCACGCTCAAGACAAAGCAGCTGTTTAACAGTAAGAGCAGCTAAAGAAAATTAATAAAGCCTTACAGAAACTGAAGCAAAAATAAACCAGCTTTCTAAATCGTCACTACATTCCTGTAACATCATTACACTTCAAATTCTGAAAGCAAAAAGCCACCCCACCCCCCCGGGATAGTCAGAAACAATAGAAAACAATGGGCCAGAACTGTTTCCAGATAGAATTATTTTCAGACTTGGAATTATAGCTCTATGCTTATGCTACAAACACTACTAAGTTTAATAGTCCAAGAAGAATTGTTAACACTATATTAACTGGTCTTAAAAGTGAGCTTGTGTGTTGTGGTTCATTTGTGTTGCAGTAAAACAAAGCTTCCTTCTGCCTAAAAGTATATATATTTATATAAAGATAAAAAACACAGGCAGCTTAGCGCTGAATGGAATTACCTGTAACATTAGAGGAGATGTGCTAGTTAAGATCAAACTTGGAACTCATAAATGCATATGCACATATATATACGCGTCTATACATACAAGCAATTGCAGACACAAAAAAGCAATTGCTACTTCACCTTTTGAAAACTCAAAGGCCCTAGTGAAGGAGAATAAATTTCAACTGTACACAACCCTAGCTCAAAAGCGTTAAATTCTTCAGCTCTCCTAGTTCAGGCAACCACTCTGTTATGTGTTGGAAAAGTAGCCTATTCTCACCATAGCACTTCTGTAAAATACTGAATCTAGTCAACGCCTGCCTCTCTCTAGTATACCTGCAGCAACATCCTCCAGCTGAATCTCCTTAGATCCTCCACCTTGGACTTGAAGGCATATAGGTGGCTGTCACCACTGCAGCTTTCTGCGCAGGGTTAGATGGGCACCGAGAACTATTGCATTTATATTCAATCTGCTTACAGAGCTGTCTTTCATAACTCCTATAACACACACACACAAAACCCCATGATCACAGAAGGTATGAACTTGCCTTTACAATTATACCAAGAAATATTCACTTTCAGACAGGCACTGCGAAAACCCTATCGACCCCATTGCCAGGTACCTACAGAACATGACCCGCTAACTCTGCCCAAACATAGCTCTTCTAAGTGATGGGCAAAAAGCAAGTGGCATGGCTGTTGTACCAGCATTGCAGACCCTAGGTGGACCCTCTCTATGAACTATTCTGAAAAGACAAATAGCAGTGACATATTAGGTTAATATGCCCAGTTTGGCAATAAGCATAGTTTCACCTGAGTTAACTTCTTGCAATATCTTCAGAAACTCTGATACAGAGCAGTGAACACATTTGAATGCCAATGTCCTCTTTCACATTTGGGGGTCTTCCCTAAAGATAGCCTGCATGTTCTTCACAGACCCCCATTTTCTTAGACTACATTTTATTTCCTTGCATTTCCTCATAACACTTTACTGATAAAAACCTGGGGTTTTGATATGATATCAACTGTTATGATTGACTGCATTCTTCTATCTCCTTGGAAACCAGGATTTAGCTCTCAACTTCTGAGAAACTAAAGTGAAGTTAACCATTAAGAAACCAGCTATCTGAAATGGAGAACTTTATTATGGTGTAAACAGTTTGGAGTTCAAAGAAATCTTTAAAACTCTCCAACCAGCACACTTTAGTATCTCTAAATCAGGGGGGAAAACAAGAGTATTTTACAACATATTTCCTCTGTTAAAAATGAACGTGATGATTTTAATACACAGATCTTAAACTTATTTAGACAAAGGGCTTTTGGGTTTTTGGTTTTGGTTTTTTTTTTTGTTTTGTTTTGTTTTGTTTTGTTTTGTTTTTTTTTGTGATAGACCAAGGAATTACTGGAGTTTGAGGTTGTTGGTTTGGGTGGGGGGTTTTTTTGTGTTTGGTTTTTTTTTTGGTGGGAGGGGCAAGGGGGTAATTAAATTTAGCATTATTTTAATCACAGAATCTGTGTTGGGATTGTGTCTTATTTTAAAGCGTAGAAAGTCACTTTTATGAGCTATTTCCTGAACCCCTTCAGATTCTTATGTAAGTGGTATCAGGAATTCCACTCTGCTGAAAGGAAGTTGAGCCACTTGCCCTTGTATCAACAACATAACTTCAGTTTATGCCTAGAACAAACGCCATAGATGGAATCATAAGTTCTCTGAGGCTTTCTTGCTAAATACATACACAGAGTAAAAATATGTTGTTATGTGCACACACTGCTTAAGTAAAATACAAGGAAAGAGCACAGCTAAAATATTAGGAAAACAGCTACACTAATGTTAGCATACATCCCCTGAATTTGCATTTAATGTCTAAATAGAGAACATAAACATCATGTTTAATCTTCTGAAGCCTCCAGCACCAAGTTATCCCCTCCCTTTCTTACTCTTCTTTGAAGATCCACTTGCAGTGTCACATCATTTATAGAAAAACTATTGTAATAAATGGCTTAGCTCCAGTATGAGAGTGGCATCGTCGTCTAAAGCAGCATTTTACAGGACTTGGAAGCAAACAGATTCTGTAATACAGACAAAACCCCTACACTCCCCTGCAAACCTGGCTGCACTGGCTGCGCCGACTGCCTTGGCCTGGGGACGGGGAAGAAAACTGCATGAGGTGGCAAGACCAGCAAAGGGCTGCATATTTCCATACATCAAGGAATGAGTCAGCAACATACAAAGGTAACAGAAGCTGGGATGATAAAGGATTACAGGATGAGTGAAGGCTGCCGTTGCCAAAATGGGATCATTCTGCTCCACACTGCTCCCCTTCCTGGCCACATGTTGCTTTTTCTTCTTCTGTGTCACCACTCACTATGGGAAACTGATCCAGCTACATTTTTTTTCCCTGAAGTTGTTTCCAGCCATATCAGTTTCTGTATCTGGCATATCAAGTGTCTGTGCTAACACAAAGTAGAAACAGCTTGCCAAAGATGGGGCTGCCTGTTTCAAAGGCAGCTGATGCTTGGATTGGCCTAAGTAACACTGTGAAGCTGCCCTTTGCAGGGTGGGAAGGGGGTCACAGAGAGAAACAAGCAGAGAAAGATAATTTCGCTAACGGAAAAGAAACTCAAACTCAAATGCTTTTCATTTAAAATGTCTAACAACTCTGCAGAAAGGGTGCACTGCTTTAAGCCATATTTGGATGTGTGAAACTTGTCATCTGAGAAGTCCTTTCTTCTTAAAATAGACCAATTTGTCTTCAATTATTTAATACCCTCATATTTGAGGACTGAAAATGTAATATTACACTATCCAACATTAAGATGATGACTATAGGAAGAATATTGTTTGAAGGCAGAAGCTTTCTCAGGCTTGTGAATGAATCTGCTAATACACATTACTTTGAAACAGAACTACAGCTTTTTTTTAAACCTACATGTGACAGTTTTGCAGCTGCACAGTCTCAGCTTCCATGTATACATCGCAAGCTGTGTACATGAAGAGACATACAATATGTACTGAACACACTTGAAATCTGGCTGACGTTATTCCACATGTCTATTCCTTGGATATATTTCTGAACAATTATCACTTCACAATTCAAAGGAGAAGTATGGTAATAAAAATCTTGAATAAATTCTAAGAATACCAATGAGGAGAAAAACCCAGGTTAAAAAAATAAAACAAAACAACCACCAAGCCTCATTTTCTTAGAACTTTTTTTATTCTCTTATTTTAGTGGATAGCTATCCCACTAAAATAGACTATATTTTTCTATTCTTAAAGTAGGTTATAGTCAACTGATACAAGTACGTGAATTTTGCTATTATACAATTAATCTGTTGAGATAATAAATACCAGCTGGATCTATCCCCAACAGCAATAACAGCATGTAGAGCATGATTATAATGTAACAGATTGTGCAACAGAAGAGATGGTTTCACTTGTAATAAGGCCCTTATGTTAATACAGTAACAGAAGAGAGTTATACAGAATGCTTGTGGCAAGGCCCTTATGTTAATATAGTAAATTATTTCAAAGGTAAGTTCTCTGAAAATATTGCCTATGAACATTTTTAGGAGCTTGATTACACATGTACATATGGGAAAATGTGGGTCCACTGCTGAATGAGGCAGAGCCCCTGCTGACATAGGACACGGAAAAGGCTGAGGTACCAAATGTCGTCTTCACCTCAGCCTTTTCTAGCAGTTCTGGCCTTCAGGAACCCCAGATCCTAGAGACCAAGGTGAAAATCTGAAGCAAGGAAGATGCACCCGTGGCAGAAGAGGGTCAGATAATACTTAGGCAAAATGGATTTACATAAATCCATGGGCCCTGATGGGATGCACCCACTAGGTGCTGAGGGAGCAGGCAGATGTCATCGCAAGGCCACGTTTGATAATCTTTGATTGATCATGGCGAATGGGAGAAATGCCCAAAGACTGGAGGAGAGCAAGTGTTCCTCCTGCCTTCAAGAAGGACTCAGGGAACTGCAGGCCAGTCAGCCTCATGTCAGTCCCCGGGAAAGTGATGGAGCAGCTATTCCTAGAAAACATTTCCAGGCACATGAAAGACAAGAAAGTGAAGAGGAGTTGTCAGCACGGCTTCACCCAGGGGAAGTAATGCTTGACCAACTTGACAGAATTCTACAATGAAATGACTAGTCTGATAGATTAGAGGAGAACAGTGGATATTTTTTATCTGGACTTCAGTAAGGCTTTTGACATCATCTCGCATAAGATCCTAATAGAGAAGCTGTTGAAGCACGGGCTGGACAAGCAGCAAGGTGGATTGAAAACTGGTTGAACAGCCTGGCCCAGGGGGTGGAAATCAGTGGATGCCTAGTTGAAAAGCCGTGTACCCCAGGGGTCAACACTGGGTCCAGTCATGTTCAACATCTTCATTGACAGTCTCTGGATGATGAGGCAGAGTGTACCCTCAGCAAGTTTGCTGATGACACAGAACTGGGAGGAATGGCTGATAGGCTGGTGGGTTGTGCTGCCATTCAGAGGGACCTTGACAGGCTGGAGAAATGGGCTGCCAGGAACCTCATGAAGTTCAATAAGGGTAAGTGCAAAGTCCTGCACCTGGGGAGGAACAACCCCATGCAGCAATATGTGCTGCAGGCTACCCAGGTGGGAAGCCGCTTTGCAGAAAAGGGCCTGGGGGTCCTGGTGGCCATGAAGTTGAACTGAGGCAGCAATGTACACTTGTAGTAAAGGAGGATAATGGATTCTTGGGCTGCACTAGAAGGAGTGCTACCAGCAGGTTGAGGGAGCTGGTTCTTCCCCTCTGCTCAGCACTGGTGAGGCTGCATCTGGAGTGCTGTGACCAGCTCTGGGCTCCCAAGTACAAGAGAGACATGAACATACTGGAGAAAGTCCAGTGAAGGGCCACTAAGATGATTAAGGGACTGGAGCATCTTTTCCATGAGGAAGGGCTGAGAGCGCTGCGGCTGTTTTTTCTATGATTCTATGTTCGGCCTGGAGAAGAGAAGGCTCAGAGTGGATGTTATTCATGTTTACAAATACCTGGAAGGGAGGGTGTAAAGATGACAGATCCAGGCTCTCTTCAGTGGTGCCCAGTGACAGGACCAGAGGCAACTGGCACAAACTGAAACGCAGGATGCTCCATCTGAACACGAGGAAATGCTTTTTACCATAAGGGTGACTGAGCAGAGGTGACCCAGAGTGGTGGTAGAGTCTCTTTCCTTGAGATATTCAAAAGCCATCTGGACATGGTCCTGGACAACCTGTTATAGGTGGCCCTCCTTGAGCAGGCACATTTGACCAGATGACCTCCAGAGGTCCCTCCCAACCTCAACCATTCTGGGTTTCTGAGAAAACTTAGATAAGCTATGCCTTGCAAGTGCTACATACTTTCAGTAGGCAAGAATGTGTACATAGGCAAAGCTAAACATCATGCACAAGCGGTTGGCAAGCAGAGCTGCAGAAAACCATTCCAAATGTCAAGTAGCTTAAAGGAAGATCTGTGTTCAGCAATGAGCGTAAATGCAAGCAATTTAAATTATTTGACAAGGAAAGTTTTTGAATAAATCCCTCATGAACTGAATTTGTTCCCTCTCTAGGCTTTCCAAAAGCCATTCTGCTGAGCAGCATTTACACTTGATTTGGAGATCTTTAGAGTTATTCTAGTTTTTTGACAAATTTTTGAAGTTATCTGTTTAGATGTAGCTGTTGGTACCTTCCAGAGCAAAGTATTTTTTGTCTTGCTATTGGCAACACTTAACAGGTCACTGTTCCTACGTGTCTCCCACTACTGAAAAGTAGTTGCAAATTAAGATTTTTCTTCTAAAGGCAGTGACCGAGTAGTCGAGTGGAACACCAGCTTGGGAGCAAAGCTAGTGGGAACACTGGCCCATTTGCCAAGTGTCTGCATACCAGCCTTCATCCGAGATGGCCAGCTGACCACCAAGGAACATTCATTGACACACTTGTTGCTGATAGATCAAGTTGAAAGCAGCCACCTGCTGTCAGCTTGCATGATTTTGTTTTTCTAAACAAGGCTCACAGCATTTGGTGCATGTTTTTTCCAAAAAGCTCCAGTGCCCAGATTTTTGCTTCCCAGTTCTGATATTATAATAAAGCAGCTTGAAACATGCTTCTTAATAGCATGTTTTGCAGGAGGCATCCCCTCCCCCAAGCATTTAGTTTTTAATGAAGAAAATCCAGAAATTTTGATAACAGAATCACAGAATGGTGGGGGTTGGAAGGGACCTCTGGAGATCATCTTGTCCAACCTCCCTGCTTGAGCAGGTACATCTAGAGCAGGGAATGGGCTAGCCTAATGGAGGGGAATGGGATAACCCTAACAATACGTTTAAGACACTACTCTACATTCCTGAATAACCAACATTTTCTACACTATATTGTACTCACTTACAGCTCCCATCTCTTTGAAACATGATAACATCCCTGGGATGTGTAACTAGTATTCTTCTGATGCATAGGAAATTGTAGCAGAAATGTTACTGGGCTTCAAATGTCAGAAAAACCATGCAGGAAACAAGGATAAAAAAAAAAAAAATCATTGTTGTTTCCCACTCCTCTTTTCAGTTGCTGTCCCATTTTTAGGTTGTATCTTTTGATACTGGTGCAGTAACAGCACCCGACATTGGTTCCTACCATGACCGAAAAATTCAAACTGCACATAGCCTGCAGTTACACATTAATGAATTTATTTCCACTTACATTGACTTTCCATTGTAAGTTTGGAAAGACCAATATTTCATTCCAGAAGAGAGACATCCGTTCTAGAGATTACTTACTAGCTAGTGACTATATTTTCCTGTGATACGAGTACATTTTTGATGCAATAAGGCTTGGACACACACACACGGGTTCCTGTAAACCATCTCAAAGAGCAGTTTCACTCACTCATCTCAGGTCACAGGCTTCATCTTCAGAGTAACAATCTCCAAATGCAAACAAGATTCATTCATTCCCAGAACTTGGGCTTGAAAGCAGGCTACTCAAAATGGAGTAATAAAGATGTTGAAGCTGGATTCTTTATTTATAACAGCTTGAGGAGGACTACACAGTTTAGATCACATTCTCAGCTCTTCCATTCTCCTTGGACCTCTTAATCATTGCCAAGAACTCAGGGCTGGCTCATGATCGCCACTTTATTTAAAAAAAAAAAAAAAAAAAAAAAAAAACCACCAAAAAAACCCCAAAAAACAAACAATCCAACAAGAAGAAAAATAAGAACCAACCAACCAAAAAAAACCCTGCAATTCCAGCATCTTTGAAATTTACAGTAAATGGTACTTCTTCAATATACAAGTGGTTGTCATGTGTGAATAGCACCATTTTCTAAAATCCTAGATTTTAGAAAAGAAGGCTCTAGTCTTGTTCCTACCTTAGGAGGAGATTAAATTTTCTTTAGAGAATTGTTACTTTAAAATCGAAGGATTNGGGGGGGAGCTAGGAAATCATCTCAGGATTTCTAGGCAGAGATGTGCAACACCTTCACAGGCAGAGAAATCAGAATAAGCTTTTCAGACATCCCCAGAAGTAGTGCAGTACCGCACAGTCAGCACACGAGGTCAGCACAAGCAGAGATTCATCCCTCAGCCTTTCCTCATACATAGTTCACTAAAAATAGCATTTCACAGGTCAGCTTTGAAATCTGGGTCCTCTCCCGAAACAGCTAGGCCCACATAAGCAAGATGCCAAGCCCTTAAGCTGCAAACTTCTTTAGAAAAGAAATGGAGAGCTGTCATTATTATTGTTATAAAAAAAACACATGGGAAGTATTGTGGCGCTTCAGCTGCAAGCACACAGGGACATCCTCAGAGCAGTCATGCTCTCATTGCTCATAGTCCTTGAGCTGCCTTCCTCCTCATCCTGCCTTTCCCTTACTTCTTTCCACGCTGTACACAACTATATCATCTATTTGTAATACACTATTAGCATGCTCCTGTTGCAGCACACTGCAACACTCAGGCACAAACTGGTGTTAGAAATTTTAGGAATACAGCCTTGATTTTCCCACTCCTCTTTGTGACTTGTTCAAATACAATTTCTCTGTGCTTTGCTATCCCACCCATATTTTTCTCCAGGTGTTTTCTAGATGTCTTTAAAAGTTAGCATACATTTTGCATACACATAAAAACCTGATCTTCTGTCTCCACATAGATTACAGTCAAAGGAAGCAACAAACATGCCAAACATACTGAGCTTGCCTTGAGCCTTGCTTGCCCCAGCACTTTACTCACCTGTAAATATGTTGTTTTACTCACCTGTAAATACGTTGTAGGCATAGATGTTTTATTACTTACTGCATCTTAGATGAAAAGGAGACCCAAAAAGAGCTCAAAGTAATGATCAGCAGGCAGGATCAGCCTTATAAACATAAATTATCTTTATGAATACAGATTTATTTTAAAGCACAAAATTTCAGAACTGTTATCTTCAGGTATTAATTCCCATGACGTATTTTAACCAGTAATTTTTCTGTATTATTTTTGTACCTTGTTCCCCGAATTGTACTTTGTTCTTCATATTAGTTTGGATTACTTTAATCAGTCATTTACGGCAAGAAATGAGATCAGTAAACAAAAGACATCTAATCTCATTTGACTGACATTTCTAACACTAATGGCCAGTGAAAGAACTGCTGCCACTCCGTCTTGCAAAACTAAAAGCATTCAAGATTTTTTTTGTGTGTATTACCCATGCTCTGCAAGCTTGTGGTTTGGCCAGAACATGAGTTTACCTAAAAGATTTCTGAAAGAAGGTCAGATCAGTGTGATGTCCATTCTGTGGTTTTGACTAATTACCTTCCTTGTACATTTTTCTCCTTGGAATGAAACATGCCATTTTGTAGTGAAAAGTTGGATGTCATTGTTTGCAACAAGTAAAAGGTGAAGATTGAAATAAGCGTTATATTTGTTCACATTCTCCACAACATTATAACAATAGCAGTCTTAGTCATTCCATCACTGTTTTTCTTCTTTAAGTATGGATTAAGTAAGAGGTCAATAAATTTAACTGAACTCTCATCTTTGAAAAATCCAATTTATTGTAATAAGAATAAAGGCTATGTCATCAACATGCAGTATTCTGTTAAATACATATTTTTAGCAGATTTGTGAAAGGTATTGATTGGGTACATCTGGCCAATTCCGTGTTTCTAAAATCCCAACACATTTCATTTATAAAATAATATTTCAGGTGAAAGAAGGTGACCTTCACCGGGCAGTGTTTTTTAAACTATTTATGTCTGCATCTATAATTTAAGAATTCTGCAGAGAAATAGGCTTTTTTTTTTTTTTTTTTAACCTTGGAAATGCAGAGCTTGCTCCAAAAAAAAAAATAATTTTTTTTAGGGAAATCAGTTATCGA
>WEKW01001564.1:836-11544 GCA_013389905.1 Sula dactylatra | reverse complement strand
CAAAAGAGGATAACGGGGCTACTAAATGAAATTTGGTTATACCTCATCTTTTGGGACTTATTTCTTAGCCTATTCCACAAGACAGATTAATGAGAAAGCTTATTATAAATCTGTTCCCACTGACTTCAGCCATCATTAGGGGTGCCAGAAAATAAGAAAATATGAAGAGTTTTCAGAAACAGATTAATACTAAGGCTGTACGTCCAAACTGGAAATTAAACTGCATTTGATACCAAAATAATAGAAATAAGATATCTTTAGCTTTAATATTAGATTTTATTTCTCTATCACCATAATACTTGCTTCTTTTCCTCTTATTATCTTTTCTTTCATTTGGTAAATTTGGCACTAGTTAACTAGATTCAATGTTGATTTTTTTCCCCATTGTTTTAGTATATCTGCATAATCTTGACAGTGGGATACTGAGGTGTCAGCAGAGAGTCCTGCTTCTTTCTGGCCTGTTGCAAGGCTTCAGTTACTTTGCTTCTGCCTGTATTTCTTTTTCCCCTCACATGTTTTTTCCCTGAATGAATAGAGGGATCCTAAAAGTCCAAAATTCTTTATCATTATGTGATTATCTGTCATAGAAAAGGAAAACAAAATCCTTAAGGTGAATATTTTACCACAGTCAATCAAACCTGCAACAACATAATGGATCCCAGTTCTTCCCCAACAACACTGTGTGCAACGGTCATTTAATTACATAATCCTAACATCAGTTATTTCTGCTACTTTCCTGTAGAGTAATATCTGTTATGGCCTTCTGTTTTCCATTATTTTCAGCTCTTTTTAATTATTATTTATTAAATGTGAGCATTTTTCCCCAGCAATAGTGTTTCTTCTTTGATATGTTTTTTGCACATGACCACATAAGAAATAGTGAATTGTTGTATGAATATAAAAATGGAAAAATAATTCAAAAAAAGCAGCTAGTATTTTCACTTTAGAATGTCTCATGGCTCTCATATTAGTGGACTTACTTTTAAATATCTATGAAAACAAGATCCTTTTGTGGGTATCACTACAAAAAGGGATAAAGTGGTTTTGAAAGTCTTTTTTCCAGACGTTTTTGTGTGCTTTTAATTTTTGTATTAATTTGCTAGGGGTGTATGTGGGGGGTGTTATATTCAATACATTTAGAAAAAATTAACATTTGGCTACTATTTCCTAACTAGATTTATTAAAATATTAGTAGTTGCACAATAAAGAGACACGATTGCCATGTATATGCAAAAAGAGTCCCACTGAATTTGCTTTCCAATAATAATATGTAACTCTGTCACATGAATATGAAAGTCTAGGAGCAAGTAATGTTATGGAAGTATTCCGTAAAGGATTGGCAAGCTGGAGAGTCTTTTGACAATTCAGATTTGTCGCAGCTTCACACTGTTGTATTCTGAACTTTTTGATTCTGAACAAAACTCTTAAATATCAACACCTTTTCAAGCTTTTTCATCCTATTTTTAAATGGTCAACCATTTTCATATATTCTATCTTAACTGTCTCAGAAATTAAATATTCTCTTATTCTCTACCTTTTTTGGTTTTCTTCCTTATTTTAGAGATGTCCTTTTTCTTCTGGTGAAAACTGAAGAGTAATGAGGAAAAGCTACGGTCTGGAAAAATAACTGTATTAATGTTACGAATAAGCTGTACTAGCTAAGCCTATATTGACCAGTTAGTGAAATTTTACATTTTTGTTTTAAATATTTTTAGATTTCTGCATGATCTTCTAGCCAATATTGAATATTTTTTCTTTCATAACATCCTGAAAAAATATTAAAAAATGTTTAATGCACTCTCTGTTGACCTAAATACCCATATGAAAGGATAGACATTGTTATGGGTTTACACCAGCCTCATATAAAAAAAAAGAATTTGTAAAAAGATTTTGTGTCATGGTGTAGACATGGCTTATCAGAATTATACTGTGACACCCTCTCAGGTCCTTGTGATATCCAAAATGGCACTTGTTCAGACTAAACCCTTTGTGTGTGTGGTGGGGGAGGTGGTGAACAGAAAAAGAGAAACTAATACAAGTTCAGGTTTTGCCATCATTTCAAGTCCAGACAAAGCCCGGGCATCACTATGTGCTCAGAGGAAGCTTTCCTAGTTATGAACAGAGAAAGGGTAGGAGGGCTTCCAGAGCCAGTTAATGGAACAACTTAATTACTGGAAGAAACAAATGGAAACAAAAAAAAAAGTTGGACTCCTCCCTAAAAAACTAGTTTTCAGACCCTTTTTTTCTTTTAAATATAAATATTTTATTGTGGCTGAAAACAAGTAAATATGTTTTATATCTAAAAAAAGAAAGATTGTGGTAATCTTATGTCATGTCCTTATGTCCTTTCACATCATACATCAAGACAAGCTCAAAACAAAGAGAACAGGTATGGAAGAAATTTACATTAATTCTTTAAATGCTTTATCTGTGTCAGTATACACTGCTTATCACATGAAAGCAGTCACAAGCCCTAATGTGAGTTCTGAAGAGTGGAGAAGAAAGGTGGTTTTGTTTGTTTGTGTTAAAATAGATATAACTTCTACTAAGGCTTACTGGCATTTTAGGAAAAAACCTGACTTTTCAGTTTATTTCTCTTACCTGTTTAAGAAAATAAATAAAATCAGGTCTTGTTTTCAAGAAGTTCTGATGTCTTTCCTCTTCCACTCTGCCAACGTCTTCCCTCTTCCATGAAAAGGTTTCAGTTATAACAACAAGGTCGTTAGATATTCTAACAGCTGCATTTTGACATGTGTTATAGTGAATGGAAGATAGTCTCTTCTCAAATTTCCAAGAAGTTCAGAAAGGCAGATTCCACAAGTTAGCTAGAATTGCACACGAAAATAAATGTCTATATCAGTTTAAGGTCCTTCAGGCACAGTCCAGCACTTTTCAATCTCACACTTCATCTTGTTTGAGTTGGGTTCAGTTCCTTAACGGATAACATGAGTCTGATGAAGGGATAAACAATTTTTCATCAGTTCTATCCTTTCCTCTTAGAGCCTTCTAATCAGAATTAGATGACTGAACACAACTCCTTCAGTAGTGGCCTTGTTTTTACCTAACGTTTCTCTGGCAAAGACAATTTTAGTCTGGCTGGCCATATCTGCTTAAAGCATGTCAAGAATTAATTTACTAAAGACTTCCTGATCAGTAGTAGAATAATTTCCTAAATTTAAGCTGACAACATACACAGTAGTTGCCTAACTCTTACTTTTCTTTCTCACTGGGGCAATAAATTATTCTTTTCATGAGCTCTAGGGAACAAATTTAGCAATTCTATGAGAAAATAAGGTAATAGGAGAAATACCTTTAAAAAGTGAAAAGGACAATAAAGTAGCAAGGTTTCTCATGAAAAGGACAAAGGAGTAGCAAGGTTTCTCCTCTCTTTCATGGCAATGAATACTCATTCTCTATTCTGAGTCTGTACAAAGCGAGTCAAGAATTATTAATTTCATGAACAGGAATTGCACTTTCAGTGTAAACTGCTGCCGTGAGGTTTGAATTTCTTTTGCACTTTTCCAGCATTTTGTTTCTTCCATGTGGTCCATTGTATTGAACTTCAGCAGTGGACAATCAGGGATAAGACCTTCAATTTTATATTGTGCACTTGTAAACTTAAGAATGAGCAACAGTCTTATTTGTACATGAATCTATTGTTAGCTGTTATGAAATTAAGATTTGTCTATGGATAATTTTAAAAATAAGCCAAGTGACCAGTTCAAATCAAACGGAACTCAGTGTAACTGAGTTTTTCAGTGTAAATACCTCTGACCCTAAACCTGCAAAAAAAACTGGAGATGAACAAATTATTTTGTCCTATATGAATCTCTACAACATCACAATAAAATTTGGTAAAATATTGTATTTTGCCAAATACCAAAAAAAACCCCTAGCCTGCAAAGTGTTTGACTTCCCTTTCAGTCCAGTGTGAATTAAATCTGACTTCTCCAGTATCTGTGGAGCTACAGTATCATAAGAGTAGTGCAACAGAGATCAAACTTGAGCTTCTTGCTCCTGTGACAGTGTGCATCTCAGCATTTTTGCCTTCATATTCTCAGATTTATTTATAACTGTTTATATTGAGAATAATAATGACCTCTAGGTCAGCCTTTTCCTGGCAGCTAATCACTGAGTGCATGAAGGGCCTAAGGCAAAGCCTGTGGGCCACAGCTTCTCTGGCCGGTGACTGCCTGCCTGTTAGGAACTGCTTTCTTTATCTGGTATCACTCCTTAAGTATTTGTGAACTTCAAAAATGCTAAATTGTTTTGTTTTGCTTTGTTTTCAAGTACTAAATCCAACAATAAAACATTAATCTGCATGTGTTCTCTCCAATTAATGTTTAAAGTGTCCTAGAAATAGACAAAGAAAGATTCAAAGTATGATACATTTTTTCTCTTCTCTTGTCTGCAAATTTATGTCCATTGCCACATCAGAAGAGAGACCACAATTGTTTTCAGAGAACAGTGCTTTCAATCTACATACTTCTACTTAGAAACCTCGCTATTTCACCCCTGGAACAGATTAATCCAGGATCCTGTGATAAACAATAAGTAGAAGGGGAAAGTGCAATAAACCTAATGGGAGCACTTATTAGCTGGCAATACAGGGTGGTTTGGGTTTTTTTTTCTTCACTAATTCAAAATTAGCTTATGCCACAAATTTTTTTTTGTATATTCATCCTTAGAAATTAACATTAAAAAATAATTGGGATTAGATGTGCTTGGGAAAAAGTTCTGTATTGTTTAATATCATGGCTCAGCGTTTGAGAATCTGAGCACAAGGCATCAAAATCAGTAGCAGCAGTCAAGTTCCTAAGCATCCTTAGCTCTGTGGTACAAGAACTATTTCTGAGTTCATAACTCTGTTTAGGATAAAAAATGTATAGAAAAGTGTTTAAAATTAATATTTTGTGGCTTGAAAGGACATTTTGTAAATATTATTCTCAGAAGGGAAAGGATTTTTATGTAAGGTAGGAAGATCTAGCAGTGTTTCCCAAGAGCACCTAAATTCTTGATTTACCACATCTCAGTTTAAAGGCTGTCCAATATCATGTAATTCTTGAAAAAAATCTCTCTGACGTCAAGCTTAATTAACTCAAAATGCAATATTTTATTCAGGTGACTGTAATTTTGTCATTTCCTAATTTTAAATGCTGACATTTCTAATCATATTTGTTGGTTTTAACTACTTAGTTTAATATAACCTTCTGTCTGTAATTTCCTAGATTCTCAAAGGGAAAGGCAGTAGATCAAAATGACTCAGCAAAGTTTGCTCAGAACTCCTTGGAAGTGCAGTCTACTCTAAAAGTTTTCCGTCAGGGGAAAAGTTAGCCATAACGCACTGTCCATTGTGCAGGCCGCTTTTTGATGGAAGAGAAAGTGTCATTGTTGACAGTGAACTCCATAAAAAGGGATTTATGTAATTTATGGATCCTGATTTTGGTAATCCCTTGTGCTTCTCCCTGCCTTTTGGTATTAGCCTTATCTTCTTTCTGCTATGGCATCTTCTGTTCTTCACACCTTTTATTTTTATTCATTCCCCCATGAATTTTTTGTTTTGTATTCCCACACAGCACAGATTGCTTTCATTTTCCAAATCAGGTTTTTGTCCAGCCAACTCTCTGAAATTTTCAGCCTTCGACATAAATTCTCTGTATTTCAGCAAAACTGAGGTTTTTCTCTTCTTTTTTGTAGTGAAGGAATGAGGGCACTGAAAGGATTAGACTGGTTCAGTACACACTAGAAATCCAAACAGCCCTCACATTTTTAGTAGCCTTACATATTTGTGTGGATTTAGATATGTAAAAGCTAGGAAAGCATCCGCATTTAGTCAGAACTTCATAGAAATGATAAAATGCATATTTTCTACCTTGAAGAAGATTGTATCCCTCACCAATTCTGCATTCTAACTCTTGGCATCTAGGGCTTCCTAGACAAACAGTTCAAAGAAATTTTTCATGTGAACAAATTTGTGTTTTCTTCCTTCATCTTATTTTACTGAGCTTTTCCAGAAAGATTAATACCAGGGCAAACTGCTTAAAAGCAACTGAAAATATGTAATAGGAATTCTCATTTTATGATGTTATAATAAAACAAATATACGCATTTGTCCTGAAAAGGTCAGTGTTGAAGTTAATAAAGCTTTTCATTATGATCTGGTATAGCTCTTTTTATGTACTTACAGTGCCTTCATGTATAAATATACAAAGTCTGGAAGATGAAAAGAACTAAGGAACTTTTTCATGAGCAAGTTTCTTTCCTGCCATTTGTGACAGGCTGCAAGCCTGTCTGGTTTTTGCAGTGACAAACCAGACCTGTTAGAGTCTTACCATTCCTGTAATCAGCACAAGGAACAGACTCTTAGATATTTGGTGACCAATATCCACCCTGTCTCTTCTTACTGAATCTTTTCTAATCAGCTGTTACCTTCTAAATAATTATAAACCTGGATTTGTTTGTGAGGATGTGTGTTTGTAAGCTATGCAAAGTCTGCTCTAACTGCCAATGTCCTCAGAAATGTATTTACTTCAATTCTCCCCAACAGCTTTAGCCGAGTTACAATTATTTTTCTAATAAATAACAAACAGAATTAGTTTTGCTAACCCCAAACAATGTCTATTTAATACTGTGTCTGCACTGTGGATTGCATCTTGCTGAAAAGCTAGATGAACTTGCTCCCTCTGAGCTCCATGCTGCAATGTTTAGATTGCCACAAGCACCTGCTCAAGCTATTTTAAAACAAACTTAGACACCTTTATTCTGTGCTGAACCCTGGAGTGCAGACATATGCTGAAATGTTTGGGCACAAGTTGTCTGGGCCCTGTAAAGCTCAAAAAATGCCACCTCTTAATTTCTTAACCAATATTAATTATACACCTGGTATTGTCAAATACATCTTGTGCACTTACAGGCATGATTTCTCTGAGTTAAATGTGCTAAGGAAAACAGCTAAAGAAACAGGAAAACAAGACACATTTAAAAGCTACACTCTCAGCATTCAGCAAAGCTGAAAAGGCAGTGTCCTTGATACATGGAATTTTCATCAGACCCTACAGGACTAATTTAACATTACTCTGTAGTTCCAAGAAAATTCAGCATGGGACCTGGTCCTAAAGTCTTGATAAACTATTAAAATTATCTTTTAGTCTTTCTGTGTGTCCAGATGATCTTAAAACACTAGTAGTTATTCATAAAACAGACATTTAAAATTTTTTCTTGTAGATTGTTTCCAAGATCCTCATACATCCTTGAAAAAATTAGGGTAGGAGGGAAAGAGCTTAAATATGGTTAAAACAAAATTATGAAACAAGTCTGTTTCAAAATTAGAAGTAAATAGCTACATTTTGCCTTCATAAATAGTTTATCTGGGAGAGGACATATGGAGCAAAATGTTAAATAAAAATACTTGGTGTCCTTTGTTTGACAAAACATCCCATAATCATCTAATGTTTATGTTGATCTATGCAAGCCATAACGTTATCTGCCATCAACACAGTGGAGGCATTTGCAAACCAATAGAAAAATTGTAGCTCCTTTAGATAACGCAGGGAAAGCATACTGGTTCGCTATACATATGTAATCTGTGCATGGAAGAGTACACCCAGGGAAAACAATTTGTTATAGTATGAATTTTTAAACTATGTTTTTGGCTCACTGTTTGGCAGTAGCGCTTGGAACAATGGACAGCACTATAAAACTTATTTAGCTTTTTGTATTTGAAATTATCGTAATCTCTTCAAGACTTTGTTTGCATTACAATACACAACAGGATAGTCAGTTTCCCCTTAAAAAGAATCAAGGGCACTTGACTATGAGTGATTGAGTTATTCATTTGCCTGGATAATTTTAGACTCCTTAAGAACTTATCCAAATACTAGGATACCAGTTATAAATTCACTATTGCATTTCTGTAAGAATTACTCCTTCATTACAAGAGTGTTTATTTGATTGATTGTTGTTACACACACACACAGTAATAGTTAGATGTCAGGATAGAATTGGGGCTGCTCTGTAATAATTGATGAATATTTGATATTAACATGGTTATTGGGATCTTTAAATCATAATTTTAATAGGCTAAATCATCACTGCTGAAGGCAAGAAAGCAGAGAAAGAAAGCTGAGTTTCACTCTAGCAAACACTTGGGATGTTGTAAGCCATGACATTGACTCTGTTTTCAGATGAGCCTACCAATTAGTTTCAGGCAGACAGCCTGGCTACACAACTGTAAAATAAAAGAGGAAAGACAGAATAAAAAAACATATCCCAATGTAGTGAGGTCAGGCAGATAGTAGAAAGTTGGGTGTGAGTCAAAGACCCTAGAGAGAAAAGATAACTGAGAGAGGGATGCCAAGGGAAGCTGAGCCACTGCAACAGTGAGCTGACACCAAAAAGGCCATGCCACTCCACTGCTCCTGCTCCTCAACACTAATTGCTTCCCTTGTTCCAGCATCAATGGCCATCTGTCTCCACAGTACACTCAGAGAACTAAACAAGCAGAAAACAGATCTCTGCTCTTATATAGTGTGTTCTCAGCTGAACTGGCTCACTTGAGACTCCAGTCAGTGCCTGAGCTTGTTAAGTGAATTATCAGCAGGTGGGAAGGGAGGGAGACTGCTCCTTTCAACCACAGTTATCTATCATCCTTAGAGACTTTACTGAAAAGGACACACCTTTGGATGTGCTAGACATTTGTAAAAAAGTTAAAAGTTATGTTTCCAATACTAAGTTCTGCTAAGATAACAGAAGTAAAGAAGGCTATCTTCAGTACTGTCAGAGACTCCTGATGGAAAGAGCTGTGATTACTCACCTATCAGGGTCAATGAATCAGAGCTGACAGAGAGTACTGTATCTCAAGGCCTACTTTAAGGCTGAGTGAAAAATAACATAATTTAATCTCATGCAAAGTAAAGTCACAAGGCTTGAGACTCGAGGGAGGTAAGTTAAAAGAGTGAGAGAAAAATGCAGCTAGCTGAGTAACCTTGATGAGAAAGTTTACATTTAAAAGACCCCTCTACTGAAGTGCACATGCTGACTTTATACACTCATAATTTTAACCAAGATTCTTCATAAAGCTAATTGCTATTGAATATCTTACATCTGATTGTTGAACATTTGCTTCTATGAAAAACAATACCTTATAGCCATGTCTGCCTCCTAAGGCAGATATCAGAGCAGAAAATCTCTACCAGAGCTTAAAACTTTTGAAAACACAAGACTCCTAAAGCAAGTTTGCAGGTCTCCCTGTGAACAAAGGATGCTTGTAGGAGATATGGTGGATGTCATTCGAAAGCGTATATAAAACCGAGATATATCAATGTGGTTTTGGAACAGAGAAGGAAAACAGAAATGTTTATGGGAAAGTCTGTGCCTGATGGAAGCTAAGGAGCCAACAGAAAACAGCTTTGAGGTGATATTTGAATTTGCTGGTGTGTGGCAAAGCCCCTTCCTGGTTGTCAACCTTGCAATAAGACCCACGTTCAGAGTGTCACAAAGTGTAGCTGGCCTGAAACTCAGTCCTCCATCGGAGACAAGACTCAAAAGTCAATGCCTGCCAAGGCTCTGTACATGTATGAAGTCAACATATGACCACAGTGCACCACTTAACTCTCATTCACTGAAGCAGGTCCACTCAAAAAAGTTGTGATTCCTTCTCCAGGAAAAAGCATATCAGGACGAGAGTCTGGGACAAAAATAAGTCCAATAAAAACAGTTCTGTTAAACAGATTTAGTGACTAGACTTTGTCAAGCAAGGAACATCTCTCAGACCATCCCAGGGCCTGTGGGGAGCAGACATCTCTCTCTCAGTTTACCACTGAGATTCCAAGTATCATACAAAAAAGGGCTGGAGGCAGAAGGTCAAGCTAAGTCTGAACTCACAGTCAGAAAACAGTACACAGATACTTACATTATGACAATCAATTCAAGCAAAAAACCCACCCTCCATAGCAATGTACTGGGGTGTGTAGCTTTCTCAAAGTTTGAAGGCAGCAGCAGTGTGCACAGTGTAAACAAAGACAGTGATAACAGAACTCCTCACAGTGATGAATTTTCCCCTTTTGGGGGAATTGGCTGAGAGCTGCAACAGAAGAGGAAGAGAATATCAAGATGAAAAGGAGCTGGGCATTTTTTAGTTTAAATTGGATGCTGTCCTGCAGTCAGTGCCAGAAACATTGTTAGTATCCCTAAAATAAAAGCTATCAATAGGGATAGTAAATAGCTAATCCCAGAGAATGTAGTGTTGTATGTTCTCTTGCACTGAAAGTAACTGAATGTATATATGAGTAAATAATCAAATGGAAAAGAATATCTAATCATTCTAGAGAAATAACCTCTTTTTTAATAAAACCTCATAATGTCTTCAGGATGATGCCCCCCCATAGAGAGTGAAAGGATAAAAATAACTGAAGTAGATTTGGAAAAAAAAAAAAAAAAAAGTCTTTCACGTAGAGTACAGATGGGGGCTAATTTTCCAACCTTCCTCTGATTTCTGAAAGAACAGAAGATTTCTTGAGTAGCAAACTGTTAGGGAAAGATCATGCTGAATACAGCTGCCAGAGCAGCTGTCTGAGGATACTATTATTCAAATATATCTGCTATGTTTAGAACACACTTATTAACAATTTTGAGTAATGTGAAAAATTCTTTTAAAAAGCACTAGTGATAGCAATTATATACGTAGCAGATCTATTAAGAGAAGAATTAT
>WEKW01001562.1:93198-110476 GCA_013389905.1 Sula dactylatra | reverse complement strand
TAAGTGCTGAAAAGCATGAATACTGTATGGAAGATCTAGAACTTTTGTACAGTCTGGCTGCTGCAGGTCTGGAGGCACTGGCGACTTTGTGTCTATATAGTCTTCAGGGCTGAGGACATAACAACATAACACAGCAGATTCCAGATTAAAATACCGCTAAAGTTCATAAGAGGCAGCACCGTAGTTGACAGACACAGTATTCTGATTTGACTGTTAACAAAAATCCTGTGTTTGAGCACTTCAGACCATTTCTGATGTCTTCCCAGATTTCAGTTGTCTCAGGATGTCATCACTNATGTCATCACTACAGGATAATGTAAAATAAATTTCTGTCTGCTTTAGAGAAAATATCAACAATTGGATAGCCTCCAAAATGTATCGCCATCAACCTAGTGTATTACTACTATGATTAATGATCTATCTGCCAAGAAAATGGCAACCCATGCATATTAGAAGACTTGTCAACTGAAGCAAACAATCAAACCTCAAGTATTAGTGAGAAGCCCAAATGAAGGTATCTGAGGATAAAATTAATCTTTTCCCACTTCAAGTACTCATCTGATTATGTTAAAAAAAAAAAAAACAAACCTACAAAACTAAAACAGTCAGCCCTGAAGATGAACTACCAATGAAGCTNATGTCAAGCAGACTGTCTGCATGTCCTTTACTTGCTAAACACGGGATGAACTATGACTAGAAGGTTCAACAGCTTGGTAAGCAACAGAATTTCACTGAAATTTAAGTCAAGACAGTTTCCACTACAAGAAGTGTATCTAGCTCAAAACACCCAAAGCACACTCAAGCAAATTCAACCCCCTTCGACATGACGCACTTCAGTTTAATTCATGTGTCTGGTCATATCAGTACAGAGTTACAGTGGTCGAACTGACTGGGAGTCTGGGAATAGAATGGAGGAGTTTCACAGTGGGGCTAACATGGATAGTTTGGGTGAGACAGCATTTCTGTATTGTACCCTTTCATAATTAGTGGCAGAGGTTCTTTCAGTTCTATTCCACACTAACACAAAATAAAACAACTGTCATCTAAAGAACAGTCAGTGACAGTATTTTTCTTTTTACTTGCATTTAGAGGTTTTGTTGATTTTTTTCATTCAAGTAAAAAATCTTAAAATATAAAGCAACTTATTACCGGATATCTTTGCTCTCTAAGGTGATGTATGTGCCATCGTATAGATCTAGGTCCCCCAAGGGCACCTTTGCTTTAATGCAGTCCGGATCCTCTTTATTATGCCTTTGTTCCAGCCCTGTGTCTCTGTCCTCATTTTCCTCTATATGAATCTTTTGAGCAACTAATTGTTTCTGCAGGAATAAAAAAAAAAGAAACAGAAGAATGTGTACTGATGAAAGCAAACTCTATAGCAGCTATGAGTTGAACAGTCCAACTTTTTCCTTAAAAAGTCAATTTGAAGAAAATCTAAAACACTCTCTTCAAATTTTAGCAATATTTCCCTATATTTTATAACATCTGTAGGACATTTTTTGATTTAGATGGAATATAAATACATTAATTAGAGATAATATGACTTGAACTGGCCCTTATTTCTCCTGCTGTACCTAAAAAGAGGGCTAATAGCATTCTAAATTCATGGTAGGCCATTCAGAAAAAGAAGAAATAGTCGTTAATAGTACAACAACTTTTCCATTTTTGGACCGTTTTCCTCCACTCTAAGACCTCATGGAAATAACATCAGAGACTGCAAACAAAATGAACTTCTTAACCATTCAGTGTGCTAAGTACAACTGAGGTGGCAGGCTAATGCAAGAATTGAGACTAATTTCTACAGATCAGCTTATGATGTGCCTTAGCTGCTACCTTTCACCCCATAAAGCTCATAGGTATTGATTACTATGAACAGTGAATGGACTAACGAACTGTCCCAGCACAATAAGCTGTATTTATTTCTCACCTAGATCTGCAAACTTAAAACCCATTAAATATCATAAGGATTTGTATATGTGAAATGAGAAGAAAATTTCCATTTTTAATCAAAGCCATACCCATTTGACTACGCACTACTATACAACACTAGAGATACACACAGTAGTAGCAACTTGTACAAGATCTTACAATAGATGACTTCTGCTGGAAGTCATTTGTATGCCACAAGTTGTACATTAGTAATTTCCAAACCCACAAACCATGTCCTGAAGAGCTTAAAACTGTTGTTCCATCCATAGCTAAAATGTCCATTACCACAAAAATGAGTATACCTTGAGAAAGACTGACTGATTACAGTCATGCAAGGGGCAGTCCTGCATTTTTTAGCCCTTCCATTTCTCTTGTTCCCGTAAAGCTACCTCTGGCGCTCATCTAACTTCCCACTTGACTTGTTATGCTGATCTGACAAAACCAAAGCTGGCACAAGAGAAAGGAGTGCATGGCCAGAAGAAAGGCTGTGAGCTGTTAGCTTGCCCAGCACATATTATATTTAAACTTTAGTTTAAGTTATCAGTTTGAAGTTCATCAAAGGGTTCTCAGACCCTTTTTCAATTATAAATGGGCTTGAAGTAAAACAGAGGTGACCTGCTCTGTATTCTTCTGGAATATAGTAGTCAGCAACAGAAACCAGTACCTAAATGACTTTACTTAAAAATGGTAGGATTTATGGATAACAACAGGGAATGATGCAACTGGGAATGATGACAACCAGTTGAGCAAACTTGAGGCACAAAATTCTTCAGATCACAAGAATTCTCCATCCTTTCACTGAAGGAATTATGCCATTAATGACTTCTGTTCCCCATCTAAATCTACTAGTAAAAAGCCTGTGGAAAAAAAGTGAATAATTAGTACTTAATGTTATGCTTTACCTCCAGTTCTTTGAGGTAGTTAACTGTTGTTTCTTGTCTCATTAGTATTACCAAATCATGTGGGTTCCTCAAGTTCATTGGTGAATCCACCTGCAAGACATTTAATTGGTCATCATGTAAGACATTCTCCTAATTAGCATGATTTTAAAAGGTAAAAAGTTACGTTCATTCAACTAGTTTGTCTGTTCAGATGTTTTCTGTCCACTCAGCTTTCATAATATGTCCATAATTTAAATCCGTACTTAAAACAACATTGGTATTTGAGAATCCAATTCAAACCATGCTTTAATTTTAAACCTATTCTAGTTTACTTAGGCACACAAATTTCAAGCATAAGAGGCAAGTAAGTTTCTCACAACAAACATTATTAAGAGTACCTACTGCTGAAATACTAGATACCTTAGATTTGCAACCGCAAAAAACTATTTTCTTTTGTAGCTTTAAAATTCCTCCATCATGTCCCTCAACAGCCATAAGGTACTTCAGCTTCAACATCTCTATGCAACTAATTTAACACACTGGCCTAGCATTAAGATCTATTGCCTTCAGGATTAAGACGTAAATGAACAAAATCAAGAGGTAAGCAGATGAAGACTGCAAACTCTGTTACAGAAGACCATACTACAGCTTCCATAGCTGTGCACAGGAGTTGGCAGCTCATTGAAGAGTGACGATATAGGTAAGTAACAGACAAGAGTGGTTTCATGGTCGGACCTTTCCTGGTCCTTAACCAGGCTCAGTAAGCTATGACACTTCACTCCACAGCTGAAATGCCCCAGCCCTGTCCTCATGCCAAATCAATTCTGCTGCCTGACCAGGTGGGGGAAAGTCACTACAGTCGAGAAGGTGGCATATGAGCAGCTGAGCTGATCCAAAGGCTCACCACAGTTGAAAGGCTCACCTCCAGGCTTCCAGCCCCATCTCCTCCGATCTGTCAGTGCAATACCAGTTAGTTCTGCATGTCAGCTCTGGTGCCCACCAGGCTCTCTTGTGAGCCAACCCAAACTCAGTAGTTGAACAGGACGTGATCCCCTATCGGTTGCTTTATCTGAACCAGTAAACTAAATTAGCTTATGGAGAATTCAATGAGTATGAGAACAGAAGCAAGGAAATGGACAGGAGTATGTGATGACAGGGTGAAAGGACAAAGGGTGGCAAGGACAGCAAGATTTCACATTTTTAACATAATGACTGTTGTGGTAGATGGTCTACACCAAGATATTCCTGGACCTGCTCAGTTTCCATTCAAGCTTGCAGGATATGGAACTAGCTACTGCATAAAGATGTAAGCACTACCTGTGTGTTAGCACTGATATCTCTATGTGGGCTGTCCACCCCCATGATATCTGTCCAAACTGTGGCATTATAATTTAGTGGAAAAGTCTGCCATATATACACCTGCAGGAGAACCTCCTGAGCTCCAGCTCTTCATTTTCTGTCAACTTTCCAAACAACCTGGACACATTTCTTGGACTCTCTCTCATTGCAGAGAACTGCATCTCCAGCAAAACAGTAGCAAATTTCCTGGTCATTTTAATGTGCCCTGTCAACAGATTAAGCCCTGGGCCATGTTCTCTTGGCTGTGAGTCAGATAAGAAGCTCAAATCTACTTTCTTTGGACTAGACTGTGAAGTCTACATTCCTTGCAAGCCTCCCTACTGAATAAGGATCCTGTCCTCTAAGATGAAAACATTTGTTCCTTTTACCCTCCCCTCCCTCAAAAAAACCCTGAGGGTGGTTTTGGCTAAATTTAGCTAAGTATTCCTTTCCAAATCAAAAGCTGAACTGCTTCTTTTAGCCATTTTGGTGGGTGGCTACCTACACAGTCCAGATACTTCCACATAACTCATTTTCTGCCTTAGCAAATTAATTCTGTTCTATCACCAGATGATTAGAAAATGACAGGTGCTACTGACACCAGTTAATTTTTACACTATGAATTTGGAGATGATGGATTTAACTGTTACCAATAAAGGGTGACCAAATATCTGCAATGATCCAGCGAAGCACAGAAAATACCAAATAAAAAAACCTAATGGTGCTGTTAGATGAAGTATTAAAGTCTACAGTGTTTTACCTACAGTCATAGTTCATATTTCCTCCTACGGGCCGCACCTCACTTTGAAATGATTGCACACAAAACCAGCGTTATGCACTGATTGTAGCACTTTTTCATGCCTCATTTGCTAGAGAAACTACTGTGGTGTGTGCAAGCAAATGAGAGATGAATTTGCAAAGAAAATAAAGGAAAGTTTTACTGTGTTTAAAACTTTTAATTGCCCACTCCAAAATAGCACTGTTCCTCTGACATCTAAAGGCTGCTTGCATGATTCTACACAGTCACTGAAACTCAGCTATCAGCTCCACTTTCAGAGACAAACTGCATCTGGGGAGCGATTTTTTGCAGGAAGTTATGCAGGCATCACCATTTAGAAAGCCTTATTCTGAAAGATGAAGGATCTCGGCCTATCATTCATTCAGAAACATTATGATATTCAGGGACAGCTTCTGTTTCTAACTTTCGATAAAACAGTCTCATGAGAATTGGGTCTGAATTTAGCGTTTGGGAATTTGGAGTGGTATGTTACCAATCCTGCAGGCACGGGTTGACAGAAATGCAACACAAGTACCAAATTCCTATCAACTATCACCTAGCAGCAGAAATCAAAGTGACACAACAATCATACAGCAATGTTGCTGAATTCATTCATAAAGTGATGTCAATCCACCAGGAAATCATCTAAATTTAAGTAGCATGCATGATATTTTTCTTCAGTCTTCAGATTTTCACTTCCAGATCTGACCTCAGTTTGTCACCAGCAAATGAGCACTTTCTAATAAAAGCAAAACCCTTCAAACTAGTAGAAAGTTAATATTATTAAATAGCCTTAGCAGTCATTATCTCTTTAAGACCAATGTAGTGCATAAACACATAAACTTTAGTAAGTAAATCCAACCTTACTTTTATTTACATTTGATCATTTCAGACTCTGAAAGTTCAAGACTTCCACTGCAAGAAATTAGCAGACTACAGACTATTATTATCTCCTAAAACCAAAAATCCTTTTCAGGTGCAATAATTTTGAAATAATATGAATGGAAAAATTAAGCAGCTACACTGGACAATCACGCAAGGTTTGCAGAGGAAACTTGAGCCAGCACATCCAATGCATTCAAAATGCTTTTGGCAGCTAGTAAAAGTGAGCCAAATATACTGTTTCAGTTCTTATACTCTTCAGTATATATATTTTTAGTATGAAGGCATTACAAAATGATAACTGAGGAAATAATAGCATTTTTTTTGTAGATCTGAAGGCCTTTATGACACAAAGGAAAACAGGTTCTTAACTGAAAACCACAAGAGATTTTATGATATCATGGCTGCAAATGAGGACAATAATGTCAACTTGGCCTTCAACATGCATCAGTTTGGAGGATGATGATGCTCAAAGTCAAGAATTTCATAGAATTTTAAGTACAATTTCCTGATCTGCTTAGATTGATCCAAAAAACCGCCCTGCTGCCAAGTAGGGGAATCCTCCCTTTTCTTACTACCTGTAATCTTATAGCTCCACTGAGAAACAGGCCAGTCAATTCAGCTGAAAAATAACTTAAAAAGATTAAACAATTAGTTTTCAGCCAGATCAGCAGGCTAGTCTGAATTGGCCTCAGGTGAGCACTTCATCATCCCCCTCTCCGTAGCAACAGCCACATGGCTCTTGAACTGCAACCTGTTCCTCTCAGATCCAGCCAGCAATACTGTCAAGACTTAACTGGTTTGTTATCCACTTTTTTACAACATCCCTCCCCAGATCAAACAAGTTTTCTTTTACAGTGACAGCCGTTCTACAGCTGGAAAAAGACAAAGCTGACCTACTCAGCTGTGAAGAGCACGAATACTGCATTTGCCATGGAGGATAGTAATGCCACCTCATGAAGAATTTAGCACAGCAAGTACATAGCTAACAAAGATATAATATCCGCATAATCTACATATCAGAGTTAACAGTAGCAACAGTGGTAAAGATAAGTGGGAAGTAGCACATGCTGAAATCGGGAACGGTCACTCAGAGCCCTGCAGGGCTCACCACCTGGGTGCTCACACTTTGGCCCATCCTTGCTGCTGGTGCCGCTCGTGCTTGAGTGCCACCGAGCATCTTCCTGCTTTCCAGTGCAGCCATATCCCAAAACCTGAGAAAATTATACCTTGAATAAAAACATAAGACGTGCCAGAACTTTCCTGTGGGCTGCTGCTTAAAAAAATTCAGAGACAACAACACACCCTGAAGATTTGGAAAAAGCCCTCAGAGCTTCACTCACCTGTCAAATAATTCTTTAGTCAGAAATACAACAGTCCAAATAAAATATATTTGATGGATACCTGGAGACTGTTCTGGATTACACCCCTTCCTTCCCAAAGACTCTAGGTAGATTTTAGAAGTTTGAAGAAGTTAGAAAAGACTGGTTTCATTCAGTCTCACATCATGCTTGCGCTCTTACACACACTCGCTGCCTCTATTTAATAGTCACCCAGAGACTGATCTGGTTGTGGAAATGCCTCCAGTTTCAAGAAAGTATCTAAAACAAAACAAGAAGAGGCTGGTAAGTTCTGCATAAAATATCAACTTATTTTTCTTTTCTTTATGTCTGTTGCCTTTGCACAGCCGAACTAACTACATCTTCATGGGATCCATTAGAGAAAATATTTCTTTAGACAGAAAACAGTAAACAACATGAAAGGTACTGGATCATTTTGACGAAAGAGCACATTATATCCACAATTGCATACGATCTTACCGTACAAATGGTATGCATTTACTAGCTCATAGCCATAGCTCCCCTCTTTTATGACAGCTCTGGTATTTGCAAATAATTGTGTACTGAAAGCCTCCTGCTGTGAAACAAAGGGCGTACGCAGCCCGTCTTACTAAGCTTCACCAGACTTGCTGATGATAGTCCTGGGACCACTGGAATGAATAAAAGTTTGTATTTCTTCTGAGCACTGCTGAAGATGTGTGTGGTACAGTGTTTGCATTTAATGTCAGTTTTTAAACAATTAACTAGTAAGGAGAACAGAACAAAACTTTGCTCTGGAAAGTAGCATAGGTCTGACTTCAACAGTTAAAGACTTGTTAGAGGGCAGGTGTTATTTCAAAAGCTGTCATGTTTTATTTCAACACTGTAACTGCTACAATCAAATACCCAAGTGTTCTCAGATGCTTCTTTTTACCTTAGGATTGAATCTACTGCCAGACAGGACTCGATCTCACTTTAGTGTGTTACACTCTCTTCCCTGCCACACAGAAAGTTGCAGATAACTGCTACCCCACCCCGCTGGTGTTAAAAACCACTTCACATTTGATGTTTCCTGTCACATTTAAGACAGGAGCTGAGGATGTTGGCATAAATTCAAATTGCATTAGAAATTGTAGCTTTGCTTTTACACTTTATAATACTACAGATCCTTCTTGCAAAGTCAGTTCTGCCTCATCATCTGATTAGGGGAGTCAGATGAGTGAAAAACAGACAGATATTGTGATTTAGCTCATCTTTTGCAAAATGTAAGCAACTCCCCTCAAGACTCTGCTGGGAGGAAACGGAACAGATGTCAACCTGCAGAGCACCTACAGCCTCACTGTGAGGAGAGCAGAGACTCCAGTGTCAGAACAGATGCTTGTTCCAGCTTACTCATTTTTAACTCAAAGCATTAGGCTGATGCCAAAGCACCACATTCCTTTACTCTTCCTCCAAAGTGCTGAAACCGTGACATTCAAGACAAAGTGCTTGAAATGCAAGAATCTGACTTCAGTTGAAACACAGGAAACAGGAAAAAAATAGTGCTGAAAAGCCTTCCTTGAACCTCTGACAGCTACTATAACTACCCTGCAGAAAGCCTGCCAGTAAGCCACTTTTAGAATAAGTGTTCTCTGTTCAACTTTGCCCAAAGGTGAAAGTTTCTTTATAAAGCACAGTTCAAATTTATTCGCTGTCACGAAGTACACCAAGAACCTGATTCAGCAAGAAACAGACACAATTTGTGTAACGAAAAAGACATCAGAGTTGAATCAAACCCTGAAGTTTCAGAGAGTCTCCTGTGCTACCTGTGTATATCAAAGTCTCTGAATAATTAAGCCTGTAAGTTTTGCCAAACCTTCTGGCATATTTTTCCCCACAATCCACTTATATTGCACCAGAAAGTAAATTTTTAAGATGAGGGTCAACGAATGCCTCAGTCAACTATTTTTAGGTCAGGCTTTTTTTAAAGTACTGTGGAAATCCCACTGTTAACTGAGGCACAGGAACACCAAAATCAGAACAGCTCTTAGTGCCTCTGCATGTCCTAAAAGCATTCTACTACATGCAGAAGGCAGATTATGACAGAAAGAAGCTGGAAAAGATACTACATCAAATGATGGCGTACAGCAAAATGTGCTCCTCGTACCTGTTTTGTAGGCTTGTTTTATAGATAGTGGATCTTTTGTCACTGTACTTGTGAAACGAAGGCAATTCCCACTCAAATAGGCTGGAACCCCTTACAGTCTCAAGAGGGAGCGAAGGATCTAAAAAGTGATGCTTGCCTTCTGATATATTCTTGCTGCCTGAGATACTCTACACTCCAACATGATGCTACCACAGCACTTCTGAAAAAGCCGCAAAAAATTCTGTATAGCTTTCAGTGCAAGACAAGCTACAAAACTGGAAAATATATGCTTTGGCTTATCCAGATGATGAGCAGGGAGTGTCAGAAGATACTTGTTCCAAGGGATATTACTGAAAAATTCACACAGAAAAATGATGTTGAATTGAGTCTTTATAATAAGTATTGAGCCATTTAAAAGCTTACAGCTGCAGAATCTGTTAACAAACAGCATTAGGTGTCTGGATATTATTAAAAGTAGCTGCACTACAGGGAAAACAGACATTTTAAACACTTGTATCATCTCAAACGTAAAACCTAACAAAGCTGCAGTAATATTGAAAAGGTCCGCTCAACTGAGATCACTTCCAGAGAGCACACCAGCTATGGATGTTGTACATAACAGATCTAATTACAAAGGAAACGTCCCTTGTCTGAAATGTGTCGTTGGTCATACTTAAGAGTACAAAACAGATTTCCAGCATGTATATTCTAGCTAAGGTTTATATTCTACAGCAGTGAAACAGATGCCAGCCATACACTCAGTTAAATCAAAACAAGAGATGGAGAGATCACTCCTATACATCTGTAATGAACAAGTACTTGTTTTCATAAAGGCAGACTGGTTCCTGCTGCCTGCTCACTGCCAAATCCTAAAAATATTAAGTGTTCTAATGTTGAAAGTACAGAAGAGGAAAAATGCTAATTAGATGTACCAGATACCTAAAAAATGTTAACCCTGAGCAGTAATTTCTTCAGCAAATGAACAGTAGACAACCCATTAATTTTTTCTGGTTAAATTTAAGGGAAATTACTTTATCCAGCGATGAATTTTTAGGGCAGGCACTTTACACCATGGTTCTCATTTCCTAACTGGTTAGTAACAGGTGGGGATTCAGCTTTACATGGAAGGGGGAAAAAAAAAAAAATAAAAGAAAGAAGTAACAGTGGATTTCAGAGCCCCCCTGACTTTGCTCTTTTCGGCTTTGATGGGGCCTTTGTGCAAACATGTGCTTGGGCCACTTCCAGGCTATCCTTTTGCTGTGAAGCTCACAATATTGGGAAGGCATGCCAGGCACCTACCACAGCTTTCACCACAGAATAATCAGTTTTGAACAGTTGATTCACATCATCTTGTCAGTTTGTCCTACCCTTATTTTAAAAGGGATGGAAAACAGGATGAGAGGCCAGGAAGCCAAAGTGTGAGGATGCTAAGAGAAGCTGGACCTGGGAGCCACCCTGTGCCCAGAAGACAGAGGCTGTACAGAAACACCAGGAGAGGAGGAGTGAGCAGGACATGGTGCCTACACACTGTCAGAGCCACCACTGGGGCCTTCTGGACTTAGAAACTGAACAGCCTCAGCGTATATTACTATGCTGGGCTAAATCCAGGCATTTTTATATCAAAGCTTTGCTGTCAGCAGTCAAAACCTGGCATAAGGTTACTGGCTAGACTGCGGCAGGCGTGAGGGGCATGGGCACCAACAGCTGTATTTCAGCAGCCCTTCAGATCTGCCTCTTAGCTCCTCCATCTCAGATGCAAATCTTTCACTGCTGAGTTGAGAACAGGGAAACTACTTCTCCACCACCACTGCCCCAAAGAACAAAAAATTTGCATTTCTGACTGCGCTCCACACACAGACGACCACAAGGCCTATTTTTATCAAATTCAGATCTAGCCCCGACCTTCACAGCAATACAGAAAGGCAGAGGCTGCGTTCCCCTGCGAGCAGGCAGCGCTGGTGAAGTGTGGTTCCAGGTCAGCAGGACCCCATCAGGGACAAGGATGTTAAGCGTCTCAGCCATCTGCTAGACAATATGTCCAGGTTCAAACTTTTCGAGTATACTTATGAAAAGGCACAAAATTTAAGGTGAATTTTTTTTTTAAATTATTATTCTTTACACTAGAGGAAGGCCTAAATCCCACAGTCTTTTGGTGATCAAGAGAGAAGTTTTAAAACAGAACAAGTTCCCTTTTCTTGAGGACAAGCTGATGTGTGCTTCAAAACGATCATGCTTCAGCTGGTCACCCTGGGGTTGGATGGCATCCAATGAACTGCAGTAGACTCACACCAACCTCCAGCCTCGGTCTCTTTGCACACATTCATGAAGAGGCACTGGCAACTGTTTTGGGGAAGGCATGCTATGTTACACACTTCAGTAAGAACAAACAATTTTTTTTTTTTGTTTAGCACACAACAGACTTGGAAGGATAAGAAATTCAGTCAAGGAAGAGGTCATATGGCCAAGCAAACTAACCTTTAGAGAAAGAGCAAAGCAAACATCCATCTGTCATTTTCAAGATAGGACTAAGTGACTGCTTAATATATGGCAGAAGATGCTTCTATAAGCAGCAAGCAGCTTTTTATCTGGCTGCACTAGATTTTCAGCTTTCCTTGGTTTTAGATGGCTGCTTTTCCTCTATCCTTGAGTGTATGGACCACTGCTCTCCTGTCAACCTGTTAGCATACACCTGCAGTCAGATGGCAGACATCAGTAATGCATTAACCAACTCTAAAGCCATCCATGAATAGCCTTGCTGCAACTTGAGGCACACTTGCGTTCCAATCTGCAACCAAATGAACAACTGTTAGGTAACGACTCCCCTCTTTTCTTGTACTAAGCCAGAATTAAGCACTGCATGAAATTCAGATGTCACATTTATTGAGGGGCTAGTCTTCTTAGCCCCAAACAGGGCAACCAGCATTGCTCGCTCACTCTCTTCTCCAGATCATCTCCAACAAACTTCAAAACACACACCAGCACCTTAAACACAAAACTTTTTGCCAACTCAGACTCCTTGCCAAAGGCTCTCTGTTCCTGGCAATGCTTCCCCAGTCCTGTTTTGGACCATCTGCCTGGGAGGTTTCTTTGCTTCTTTTAGTGTAGTTACTCAGAACTAACTTTTTCAGCATTTATAGTAGTCCACATAAAGGCAGTCCTTTAAGTCCCCACCAGCTTGCTTGGCTTTAATTGCCTCCATCAGGGGATCTCCAGAAAGACCCTGCCTCAGCTCTGATATGTCAGGTCTCAGAGATGATAGCAGCTGGTCTCCCCAGTAAAGCCACGAATGACTACTAAAACTGCTTCCTGTGTTGCATTTAATTTGTCACTTGTACGTCCTCTCTTTACACCAAGTTTCTCTCTTCTCTTGAAGTACACTAGTGCTTCTGCAGAGTGGCTAGTTTCCCTACTGGCAGACAAGCACTGTCTAAAATCAGTTCTATACTAGCCTGAACTTTATACCATGAGTTGTGAAAGGAGAAAGCTTATAAACACATGCACTGAGCAGATATAATCTCATTAAAGAGAGACAATTACTCAGCCTCTTGCTTTGCAGGAACACACATCTGAAGGTAGGCTCAGACCAAAAGAAGAATATGAACTGATCCAGAGAATGATGTATTTGACCGGAAAACAGGCTACTAGAACAACAGATACAGCTTGATGGCTTTTCTTCTTGATGGCTTACTAAGACAACAAAATGTTACATGCACCGCTGGGAATGAATTTGTTTCATCACTCAGAAATGCTCACTGGAAACTGCAACAGCAGGGCCTTCTTAGCAAGCACTACCATTTATTAGATGAGACCTTGCTGATATACAGAAAGTTGTTCGGTTTGCCTTAATTTTGCTACCCCTGCCAGGTTGTTATATCACTAAGAACTCCAGATCAAGTCTCAGTCAGGGTATTGCTAGCTGTCTTATGCCACAGGAAAATGAATCCCACTTGAATGTAGTCTCATACTGAAGGCTTACAACTTTGCTGCACTATAAGGAGAAACAGCTAGTGGAGATTTTAGGGCAATATTATAAAATATTCTCACCCTTCTTCTCTCAAACAGATTCCAGCTAAATATTGTGTATGGGCCAGGATATGTAACTTCTGCTTTCAGCTCCTCATCCATAGCGCACTTTGGTAACAAAGATGACAAGGTTCACAGTAACAACCTAAAAGCTGCAGCGAAGTCACTTGTCACTGGTGCTTATCTGGACATCCACAGCTAGTGCCTCATTTAGCAGGGCAAATGCCTAGGTCTTATTACCACTTAAGTTTTGCCCACATCTTAATCAAATATATGGGCTTCATTCAGATAAACTGAGATAGCCCAAGAGAAGATCAAGCCTGTCCCTCTGTAAAAAGGTGACAATCTTTAAAAACGTGTTCCAGACTGAGAACGTTAATATTTCTAAAATTAAAGAATATAAATGCTAATTAATACCACCACTCTTAGCCACCAGACAGTATTAGCCACTTCCAGTTAGAGACTGCTGTGCTGGAAGGGCTGTGATCAGCAGTGCAAAGTCCAACAGTGGCTGGTCACCAGCAGCACCCCTCGGGGATCAATACCAGGGCCAACACTATTAAATGTCTTCACTAATGAAAGGGGGAAAAAAAGAACCTCATCAAGCTTAGTGTCCTTTGCAAACATGAGGCAGAGGTGGCCACAGTGGAGGGCAGGGCTGCGATTAGAGAAAGAGCTGGAGAAACGGCCTGACAGGGACCCCGTAAAGTCAACAACGGCAAGCGTAAACCCAGCGCCTGGGATGCAACAGTCCCATGCAGCAGGAAAGGCTGGGGCTGAACAGAAAACAGCTTTGCAGAAAAGGATGTTTGGGCTCTCGTGGGAAAACGCTGGCAATAAGCCAGCAGTGTGCCCTTGCAGCTGAGGCAGTCAGCTGCATCCTGGGCTGCAGCAGCAAGGCTGGAGCTGGCAGGGCAAGGGGAGTGATTATCCCGCTCCACCAGGCACCTGTAAGAATGCACCTCCGTCTTTCTGTCCCTGGTTTCAAGGCCAGCAAAGCCCATTCGAGGTGGTGAGGCGCCTGGACCATATAACCCACAGAGCAGCTGAGAGGAGCAGGCTGGCTCAGCTGCAGGGGGATGCTGCAGCTTCCTGAAGGCAGGATACAGAAAAGATGGAGCCAGACTCTTTTTGAGGTGTGACAGTGAGAAGCGTCGTACATCTGTTGCTACATGGGAAATTCTCATTGGAAAAGATGAAAAAAATTTCACACTGAAGACAGTCAACCACTGGACTGGGTGCCCAGCAAGGTCATCAAATCCCCACCCTGGATTCAAAATCTAGCCAGGCAGCGCCCTCAGCGACTGGATCTAGTTAGCCCTGCTTTGAGCTGTAGCACAGGCAGTTTTACTCTGTCATCCTATTTAGGTTATTGCATCCGAACCAGCAGCAGCTGAAGCTTATTCTGAACATGAGTCTTGACTTATACAGCTGTCTTCTAGTAGGTAAGATGCACTTCAATATTCAAACTTGGGCTGCTGTGCAAGCAGCAAGAACGATCGATGGATCGATACTTGGACATTCAAAGGAGGAGTCTAGAGTACGATGGAAAAACCTGATGCAACAATATTTTTCTACAAAAGAAAAGTAGATTAATTAGAACTAGTAGAGAAGCCAATGACAAACAATGCTTTATGTACACTAAGAAGCTGAAATGCGAGACACTGCGGAGAAACACAAGAAGCTGCATAGCCAGAGTTTGAGACGAATGTGGACAAAAGCCTCGCTGAAAACACACAAAGTAAAAAACAGCTGGAGGGAAGGACTGAATGGCTAAATGTACTGGTAACTCATGATAAATATCAACTTAACGAAGAATATTCTGAAAAATTAACGCAAATGGATGCTCTGCAGGGAAATTTTAGGCTTACAACCTGTTAATAACTACTTAGGTCTTGGTACTAGGAGGAGTATAGCTCAAATATTTTGGAATATTGTGGTTCTACCAATGAATTGATAAATCGATTATAGAGCATCCTATTGCCAATGAATCACAGAATATCTCAAGTTGGAAGGGACCCATAAGGATCATTGAGTCCAACACCATGCTCCTCGCGGGACTACCTAACACTACCCTATGCTACCGTATGACTAAGAGCGTTGTCCCGACGCTCCTTGAACTCTGACAGGCTTAGGCTGTGACCACTTCCCTAGGGAGCCTGTTCCAGCGACCGACCACGCTCTCAGGGAAGAACCTTTTCCTAATGTCCAATCTGAACTTCCCCTGATGCAGCTTCATTCCATTTCCTCGTGTCCTGTTGTTGGCCACCAGAGAGAGGAGATCAGCACCTCTCCCTCTGCTGTCCCCCTTAAGGAAGTTGTAGACTGCAATGAGGTCATCCTTCAGCAATGAAGTCACCCCTCAGCCTTCTCTTCTCCAAGCTGAATAAACCAAGTGACCTCAGCTGCTCCTTACAAGTCCTGCCCTCAAGACCTTTCACTGTCTTTGTTGCCCTCCTCTGGACACACTCTAGTAGTCTGACGTCCTTCTTACATTGAGGTGCCCAAAACTGCACACAGTACTCGAGGTGGGGCTGCACCACTGCAGTGTAGAGTGGGACAATAACAATTCCTTCCTATTACTGGACAATGGAGATTATCTGTTGGTTTTGCTGCTAACTATTGAACCACAATTACATTTTGGCATTTAAAACAACATTCAAGCTCACTTTAGCAAATACCCACTCTTCTCATTTGCCAAAATACAAAGAAGTGGAAAAAATGAAATTCAGAGGTGCTCCGCAGGGATGGCAATGGCAATAACCACAAATTTAAGCATCATTTTCACAAGAGCCAGGGAGGTGACCGTAACAGATGCTGAATTATGTCTTATTACAAAAAACACACTAGACAATTAGCAGTGCTACATCCCAGCTACTGAAGAATCCAGCTCCTCATATTCCAAGTAATACCATATTTATAGCTTGAGCTTCCTTGCTGGAAATGGATGGATTAATTTTCACCATGCAGGTAAGAGAAGTTATTCCACAGGTATTATTTTATCACCTCCACTATAGACTTGGGAGTACTTTATGGAATATGGGAATGCCCCTGCTTAGAAAGCATTGGTAACTGTAATAGAATAGCTTACTGCAAAGCAGTGATACAGTGAAAGCTTCTACTCGTGCCAGCAGTTAACCGACATCATAAAAAGCCATTTCTTAAAATCAGTGCTGAATTTAGCTAATCAGATTTTCAAGTCTTTTTAGCTAATTAGATTTTTTCAAGTCACAGCTGCTTTTCATGCAATAATAAAAATCAACACTTCACCCAAATTTGATAATATACACACACAGATGCTTTCAGACCATTATCATATACTCTCACCACTTCCGCACTACATAAAGTGGGAAAAGGAGGTGAGACAGCCTTGGAAGTGTTGTCGTTCGTTAATTTATGATTAACTAGGGCGAGAGAGTGCCTGGATCCATGCAGACAGCTGAAGTGCCCCAGAAGCATAGAGACAGCGGGGACTTCCTGCAGAGAAAGCCAGTCCCACCTGTCTGAGGAACCTAATGCTTTCTGACGGGAGGCCACACCAAGAATTCTCACTAAAGAAAGGTGATGTTAACAGACACGCATCTCTCCTCACTCTTTTTTATGGGGGGAAGGCCACACTGCTTGCTACAGCGATTAACTATTCCGCTCTGGAGGAAAACCGATCTGGCAGTTCTGCTTAAGAGCAAAGCACATCTGTCATAAGAGTGGATTTCTGGTGTTGTTCCCCTTGCATCAAAGAGGGAGCAAAACAAGTAAGAAAACGCCGCTTAGTGAGCGTGAGGCACTGCCCGGCGTCAAATTAAGATGCTTTGACTAAACCCGCAACATTACTGCGGAGCGGGGCAGAGCAGACACCGCACCGCTTCTCCTCCTCACCTCCAGAGGGAAGGGAAAGCAGCCGGGGACGTGCAAAATGGCAAACTCGCGGGTAACGCCAGGGCGGGGGGCGGCGGGACGGCAGCGGCTGCACGGCGCCGGGGGGCTCCCGGCTGCGCGGGAAGGT